>JAUEKZ010144113.1:0-14978 GCA_031471865.1 Melibe leonina | reverse complement strand
TCTACCGCCCTTTGTGTACAAAAGTACTCAGTCCTTCTAGATAGCAAGTGACCCTGTAGTTAGGTACCACGGTGTAAGACATGAGGGATGACCATAAGTCGACAGCAGGACCAGGACTGAGCCAACAGATACAAAACAGCTGTGTGTGTGTATGCTTTTTAAGGGAGCACTGGAGAGAGTGTTGAAAAAAGTAAGATGATAGATAAAGTCAAATGATAAGAAACAGAAGTAGTGCCCACAAGAGGCGCCCGCCAACCACCCACAGGGACTTAATATAACAACTGATCTTTATACATAATTGTAAAGATTTATATATCAAAAAAGATAAACAGGGCCAGAAAGGGAATTCCTTTACTACCTCGTTTTAAGAGATCCTTTTGTTAATTCTAAAGAATCCGTTCAGGTTGTCTTCACTCACTTTCACAGCATGCGCTACAAACCTTACACTACACCAACACAAGAGTGGCAGTTATAGCCAGCAATTACCTCCATTCACATACTGCTCCACGACACCTAATTCAACACACAACAAACACCCACATTTATCACCATCAAATTAATCATAGAAAAATACTTTTTAAAATTAAAAAAACCAAAAACTTTCAATTCTGTGAATGATTATGATGCATAAAAACCATGTATCAGGAAATACAAGTACATGGTATAGCAAAATAAGACTTCCGTCCTTGTTAATTTATATGGTTTATACTACAGGTTACAACATGGAAGTTATCAAATGAAAATAAAATTGAAATGAAATAAAAATCAAAATGACAATTTTCCATTTAAAGAAAATTTGATTACATATAAAAGTTGCTTTTCACTGGGTTGGTTGGGTCAATGGAATCTACGACAGTAAAAACCTAACTATCTATTCCCTTTCATGCAACATAGCACTCGTAAACCAAGAGTTTTGGTTGTTTGTACAGAGTTTTAGGGCATTTTTAACCCTTTCACAGCGAGGTATGATTCTAACCCAACTGAAATACCTATGCAAAATATTGAAAATGTACATGTTCTTATACCAAATAATTCAGATTTCAGTGAACTGACATATGCCAAAAGCCTGAATATCAGGCTTTTGGCATATGTCAGTTCACTGAAATCTGAATTATCTGGTATAAGAACAGGAAAATCTTGAAGATTTTGGTGGTCTTCTTAGCAGTGAAAGGGTTAACAGCTTAGGTCATATCAGGGCCACCCCAAAGAGAAAGCAAGGAAATGGAATTAGTCAGACAAGACAGGGCACTAAATCTGTTTTTGCAAAGATTGGAGGATGTTTAACTAACAACAAAAAACCTTGACACAAAGTAACAGTGACCAATTGCAGAACACAGTAAGAAGCATAAAATCAATTGCATATGGAGTATAACACAGATCGTTAGAAGTTAATGAATGATTTCAATATGTCAATATAAATACTACACCAAGCTTCATCTTCAATCTGATTAATGCTGATATATAGCCATTTCTCATCAACATAATCTTGTAACAAAAAGGTCTTGTGCAAAATCTGTTTCTAAATTACACTCACTCGATAAATGAAAATGAGATTTTGTGAAATAGGTTGGAATCTTGGAACATCAGGCATAAATGCAATACTCATTGACAGGAAGTCATTGTTAAAAATACTAAATAAATCTGTTTTTTAATTATATCTAAAATTACCTTTGTTGAAATTTTAAAGTGTCAGCACCCTTTGTTTTGTTTGTTTATTGAGAGTTTTAGGTGCTTTAACATGCTAAGGTCATATTAAATTAGCTTAACAGGCTTTTTTTCTTTTACTATTGCCTAGAGCTGTAATGAGTGGAGGCACAATACAAATGGCCATAATACCTGTGCTTGTTATCAGACAGTTCAAACCCCATGCAGACCTGATTTTCCTTTCATCCATCTCTTCTATATAATTTCATCACTTCTTATTGAGCAGTCAGTTTGAAAATGTCAGATAAAAAACGTTTCACAGAGAAACTTACAAAGAAAAAAAGGACAAACAGATGATGTTTACCACATGATTGAGGGAGCTCAAGGATATTCTACCAACCTTTGTAGACAAAAGTACTCAGTCCTTCTAGATACTAAGTAATCCTGTAGTTATGTACCACTATGTAAATCATGGGGGATGATCACAGTTCTGTTGGCATGACAAGCAAGACCAAGGTTCAGCTAACAGAATATAAAACATCAGTGTGTACATGCTCTTTTCAGAAAGCACTTGAGAGTGCTGAAAATGTAAGATGATAGAAGCCAAAAGAAAATAAACAGAAGAAGGCCCACCAGAGGCACACGCCACAGAGAAAAAACTCTAAAAGCATCACGCCACAGCAACACAGCTTTGTGTTCAAGAACTGGCATCAGAACCAGTACAGGAGTTGATTGGACCAGTGCTACAGAGCAATTAAATACATCCTGACACAAGACATCTTTGTCCTGACATCCCATAAAATGACACACCTGTCCTTACATGATGAGAAATGACATCTTTGTCCTGACATCCCATAAAATGACACACCTGTCCTTACATGATGAGAAATGACATCTTTGTCCTGACATCTCAACAAATGACATCTGTCCGTACATGATGATACATGGCATGTTGTCCCGACAGACCAATCAAAGAATCTTTTTCAACATCATATCACATCTGTTCTGAAAATTAAACTCACATCCTACAAAAATGACATTTCACATAAGACATTTATGTCTGTTCCAAGAAAAACATCCAACACTACCACACCCTATACAAGACAGCTACAGAGAAATTGGTTCACTAGTAATACTACAACATGTGCCAAAATCTACAGAAAGAATATTTGAACTGCCTGAGATTTTTGCTTTGAACTTGTTATCACAATAATTCTAGACAAAAAAATCTATTGCATTCAATATACATACATCAAGATTAACAAAATGAAAAAAGGTCAACCATAATAAATCATTATTACAAGGTGATATGATAGTTTCAGGATTAACGCAATAATTGCCAGAACAAAGAGTTTGCGCTAAAATGAATGGATAAACATGTAAGTTATACATTGTTATGAAAAAGCCATGACAGAGATTAAAAGCCAAACTATAATGGAAAGCTGAAGGAATGAAATGAAGAAATACACAGTTATTATAAAGTAAAGATTATTAAAAAAGCAACAGTTATCTATTGGTATCACCACCATCATAATAATTCATATCAACATCAATACAAACAAAATAAAGAGTTATATAGCATGATTATATTACATCAGATTATGTGAATAAAGTACAATGATTGAACGCAGTAAGTAACAAAGCCTTAATGATACAGATGATGATCATAAATGCAATAACTAACATAGTGATGTTAATAATGGTGAAGATGAAAAGTAGATTATGACAGTTAAAAAATATCAATATAAAAACTGCAAGCTAATACTAGGAGATGACAATATGTGAGCATACAGACACACTTCCACTGATTACGAATCAACTTGTGGCCTCTATACACAATCATCCTTAATTCTTTCACAACTGGGTCTGATTCTAGCCGAACTGAGGTATGCAAAATTTTTCAAAATTTACATGTTCTCATACTAGATAAATAAGATTTCTGAAATTTTATTTATTTGGTGTGAGAATAGGTAAATCTTGGAAGATTTTGATATCTAGGTAGTTTGATTAGAGATGACCTTAGCATTAAAAGAGTTAAGACACACCAACAGTGATCAAATTTCTTGATAATATGTATAATATTATCATGATGTGTAAATACCATATATAAATTGTTTGTTTGTTTGTTTATTGAGAGTTTTAGTGCACTTGCAACTGCTATGGTATACATAAATTAATGACATAAACAAACAAGAACAAAAATAAACAAAACAACAATAGCCGAAAAAAGTGTAGTAATAGAAAGCAGATGAATATGAAAGCAAAGATTCACAGCATTGAACATTGAATGCAAGTTGTAATTGAAATGTTCTTCAACACCATTCTCTACCACATGATGGATAATGACGGGTAAGGGTATCAAACTGAAACACAAGATTAATAAATGTATTAATTTTTCCTACACTGATTTCTGTTTTTACTTAAATAAATCTTATAACAGGAAGAGGGGAAAAAAACAAAAACAAAAACATTAGTGGCAAATTTAACACATATATTAAAAAAAAAAAAAGGGGGGTTTAATGATGCAAATAAAAAGTGACCCCTCGTCACGGTTTGGGTAAAGGAAGTAGAGCTAAGCAACCACTTAGAAAAAACATGAATTGAGCATCGATAAGTTTTATTTTCTTTATTTTAGTTCTTTACTTCAACATCTTCAATAATCAATAATGAAGAACACTGTCTTGTGTCTTGACTATGGAGAAAGTAAGTGACTAAGTTTATCCAAGATGTGCCTTGTGTACTGAACCCTGGTGATGGGTCACATATTAGGAAACAACTCTACATTAAACTGTATGAGGGAAAACAAGATATTTGTAAAAAAACCCAACAAAAACTAAACAATAAAACCAAACGCAAAAATTCCCTTGAATATAAAATGACGATGCATAGAGTTAAAGCATCAACAATTGTATTTGATGAATAACATGGAACAACTTTGTAAATGTAAGGTAGACATTCAAGCTTGACAAAATTGCCATCTCTTTATGTTGAGATAAAAATGACAAAAATTAACAAAAATGAGATGTAACAGTTAAAGTGATGCTAAATAAAATAATATCTTTTGGACATTGTATTGTATTGTTTGAGTGTTTGTGTGTGTGTGTGTGAGCATTTGCACTAGTGCTTGGTCCTTTAGGTAACTCTAACCTGTTATGACTAGCAGTGAAGACTTAGGTCTGGTTAACAACTTTGGGTTGCATTAATAAATGGAAAACAACACCAATTAAGTTCAAAATCTAATATCTAACGTAAAAAAAAAACTAAAAAAAAAAAAAAACCACCAGAAAAGAAAAGAAAGAGAGAAAGAGAAAAATAAAGAAAAGAAATTGCAATAAACAAAAAAATATGGTATTGCATTGTCAGCAAATGTTGCAAAGATATTTGATAGGAAAAAATTTACTTGTTTTGTTTTATTGTTGAGAGTTTTAAGTCTCTTCATATCAGTGTCCAGGAGTAAGATAAAAGATTAGTTCAAAGAACACAGAAAAACCCTACCATGGACATTTCATAGAGAGATGATTTACTCGAAAAAAATAGATATCAAAATTTGACAAGGGGATGATTTACAACATTACCTCTCACAATTTAAATCAGGACACACAAACAGATGATGGCTATCCCCCAAATCATGCATTATGTACAAGGAATACATAGGAAAATCTACCTCCTTTTTCTTTGTGTACTTAAGTACTCAATTCTTCTAGATATCAAGTGACATTGTAATTAGGTACCACAATTCAAAACATAGGGGAATGAACAAAAATATGTGCGGCCAACATGCAGGACCAGGACTGAGTTAAGAGGATACAAAACAGCAGTATAAGCATGATTGTTTCTAAGAGAGCATTAGAGAGAGATATATGGAAAAAGTAAGACAATAGGTGAAGTTGGGAAAGAAGAAACAGAATAGAACCCACAATGGATGCCTGCAAACCATTCTTGAAAGAAATGAATATAAAAACAACTAAATCAAGCCATGCTTTGTCTTTTCTTCACATCATATGATAAAGCTAAGAAATTGTGGTAAATGATTATGGCAATTGTCATCACCACTTCTTTCTTATATTGAACGAAAGAAGGCACAAGCAAATTTTTTGTTTATTTCAATCATTGCCTGTTCAATGCCAGGTACATTTGTCCTTATAAATGTCTTGATATCTTTTGATTGATAGTAGAGAAAAAACCAGAATAAATTGTGAAGATTCAAAGATGCACAATGATAAACCCTTCAATGTAAATTTTTTTTTCAATTTTGATTAATTATGATAATATTGTAATTTATATTAAAATAATACTCAGAACAATTCTGAAAAATAAATGCAAATCATTCTTTGATTTAAACAATAATCTTTAATGGTGTCGGAAAATCAGAGCATTTCCACTTTGATTAGAGAGTTAGAGAGTTAGATTAGCACTCTATAAAATTGACTTCCAAACATCAGAAGCCTTTCATAGTGTAGACCTTGAACAAATTTTGATTTATAAAAGAGAAAAAAAAAGAAAAGTATTTAATGTCATCCATGGCACATCTTACTCCCATATCTTAAAACCAAAATCATATTTTTTTAGTTTAGAAATATCACAATCAACAGTCAGGAATCTTTCTCTTCTTACACGAATCCTATGGTAGATGGCAAAGTCAGTCTTGACAAAAAAAAATAGTATGGTATGATAGAAGGACTGGTCGACCATACATATTTACAAGCAAAACGATTCCCCCTTTATTACATTTTTTAACGCTTAGTGAAAAAGAAAAAAAGACGAATAATTCAGTCTGAATGAAGATCACAACACCAGTTGGAATTTTTTAAAAACAATTTTTGATTTAGTCAATAAGATTCATCTATCCTTAATATATCAATCACTTTGATGTCAGTGTGAGGTAAAAAAAGAAAAGAAAAAAGTATTAAGTAATCAAATAAAAAATCAAGTTGATCAGCAGTTGCTTTCCACCATGAATGTACATTCAAGGTGCGAATCAACGTGAGTTAAAATAACAAAAGCTAAAGCCCAAAACCCCTAAAATTGCCTGATTTTCAACACTCATGTAACCCACACAAGGTACACAGCACACCATTCCATTTCAAATAAAGGCAGCTTTTGATTTGCACAATTCTCTTCACTATGGCAAAGAGGCTGGCAACTGTCCTAATGTTTTAGGGATATTCTAGCTTAGTGTCTGATGGAGCTCTATTGCTATTTGTCACGGACAAGAAATATCTGAAATGCGACGCTTGACTTTGGCGTAAAATATGTTAACACTGCTTTGTCTGTTTCATGCCCTCATTGTTAATTTGAATTCATTCAACCAAAATCCAATAATATTCCATTTGTATCACTTAGTGATCCTTGTTCTGTACAAAGTTAAAAAAATATGTTGTAGCAATTACAGCTTTGATACTATATATGCTAAAAAAACAGAACAGTCTGTGCTTGTTTTTGAATAGATGTTCACATCATGTCAGGTCATATGTCAAATTCCTCAAAACTATGGCTGCTTGTAACTCTAACAAATGCAGTGGACATCAGCAATTGAATTGGTTACAAAAACAAAAGGGCATGTGGCGATTGGTAAGCATTACAAATTACATACACAAGTATCAAAGTCAAAATCAATTCAATTGCTATGTGAACATGTTTGGGTATTGTTTGATGAAACAGCATCTGATATGAAATGATATTGAATCTCACCACAAAGTTCCTCCCTCTCTCTTCCCATGTGATCCAATGATAAAATATGCCATTCTTTCAATAGCAAGATTTAAAAATCTGACTATCACAGTCAAGACTGTCTACACATGTCTGCATGAGTCAGTTCAAAGCCATGGTGTCTGATATATTAATACTCTCAATGCAATTACCAGTTATGAAAAATAAAATATGCTGAGACAAATGAGGAGGGAATTGTGACATAACATTCCCAAAAGGTGAAGCTGTCTTCTTGTTCCTTCCTTTGGGAATAATTCAAGGTAGATACAGGGTAGGAGCACATGACATGAATCAGAATCAGGTACTTTAATAGGGACTTAGCGGTGACTACTTGACAGTCTTCTCTAGGTGGTTGATTAACAATGACTATAAATACACACATACAACTGGTCCAGCAAGTAGAATCAATACCAAACACTGAACAGAACAAATAAATACACCTGACATGTAATGACATTAAAACAATGTGAATAAAGAAGGAGAGCAGCTCTCATTCCCTCAAATTGCTGTTTTTCCAGCCCATTTTACATAGATTTTCTGAATAAAACATATTGCTCTATATGCCAAGCACAACAGGCAGACAGTAAAAAAAGTCTATGCATAACGAGATCAAAATCTGGAATGAGACACTCTTTTCCACACTTCAAGATACTCTTTCTTGTCAATACAACCAACCAAAACAAAAATAAAAACCAAAACTCCCAAAAATCCCAGCTCTTTCCCTTCCCAAAAGTTTCAAATTGTCTCAAATCAACGACAACGAACTCAAATCCTGTGAACAAAACATTGAATTTCCCGACACAGCTTTGTCGCAGTCACAAAGATTTAGAGGATTTTTCAGTTGTCTGGAATCTTGTAGTAGCAGTCTTCAAATTATTTTCAAACAATGATCATCATTGTCACACGATAAGAAATTTCTGTACGACTGAAATCCAGCATAACACAGCAATGTTAAAGCCTTGTCTTTGGACCTTAAAATCCTGAATGCACTGATGCATTGAGGGAAAATTCTTATATTGCCTGGCCTGGGCAATGACCATCACAGTCGTCAACGAGAGAAAATAAGATGCGATGAAACATGTCAGCAGAATGGATCGTTTTCTACTGGACATGATTCTATTTGTCTTGATGAGTAATGAAAAATTTAAAAGAACAAAAAAAAACAACAACCTGAAAAACAGGAGAAACTAGCCAATGAGCAAACTAGTGAACTAGCATATGGGAGGGCAGGGAGGAAAATCAGAGGGACGACTCCTTCCACCCACTCAGCTGCCACTGTTGGTCTATAGAGTTTGTGCAGCGACCTGAAAGGGAGTCCAGAACAAGCAACAATGATAACTTCCATCAGTCTAATCAATGAACAAAAAAAAACATTATCTTGAAAACAATATTTTACCTACACTCTTTTCCATTTGGAAGTTATTGAAATAAAGTGAAGGAGTATCATTAAAATACAACATTGAGAGTGTAATGAGAAAAGGAGTTAAAACAAATGTTGAAGGACAGTTATCATATTTGGAGATGGATAGATGAAGAGAGCAAGAGAGAGCAAAAAAAGAGATAGACAGATCGAGATGGAAGAAAAAGAGAGGAGAGAGAGAGAGAGAGAGAGAGAGAGAGAGAGAGAGAGAGAGAGAGAGAGAGAGAGAGAGAGAGAGGGAGGGAGAGTGTGTGTGTGGGTGTGAAAAATAAAAAAGATTCTGTACCTAAACTGGGTACATCTTTCTCCACAGTGCCTTTGCCCAGACACTGGTCTGTGTTGACATGACGAAGCTGTTTGGTCTGTGGTACAGGAGAGGAGAGAGAGAACAAAAATATACGTAAATTATATAATAGCATTCATACACAAAGAAGGAGAATGACAACTTAACCTCTTATTTAAAAAATAGTTTGAAGTCCTACCAACTTTACATGGATCAATGTGTAACCTCAAGAGCTGAATTACTTCTCTTTCACCACACAAAGTCTTCTTATCTTTATCCTGATCCAAAGATTGAATTAAAACCAGGGAGTTATAAGAAAAATTACTTAAGTCTTTGAAATCTAGCTTACTTATTGTCAACTATGATTACAAGAGTTGTTTTCATTTGAATACAACTAAGGCTGCTAGAGAGTCTAGAATACAACATAAGGCAAGAGCAGATAACACATAAGTCAGAATCTTATCTTCTTATCTAAAATTCAAACTTTATAATTTATGAAATCAAAGTATCCTCTGTATCTTTGATTGACTGTCTTTAAGTTATTGCTTGAACATCTCTATCTAATAAATACCCACATTAAATCTATAACTTTTGAATGAAACATGTACATATCAAATACTGTCGAATTGGTGAAACAATTACAATCAGCAGGAGACTGTGTGAAAATAACAATGTAAAAGGACAACGGAAACAATTTATAATACCTTTTTAATATCAACTTGTGAATACTTATTAATGAAATGGAAAAAAAGAAAAATCTTGCGATTAACACAAAACATCAAACAACAAACACAACAACCACTGAAAGTGAATCATGCACCAACTGTCATGCAACACAGACCATTGACACGCTAGACAACACACACTGCATGGCAAAGCAGTTTACACATGCAATGTAGCTCCTAAGAATCTAACAAACGCACAAGGCAGTATGGATTTCCTTCCCCGATTGTCAGTAGGCGCCAACCGCAATATACTTTATCATGTATGAAAAACACTCGGGTGATTCTCTGAATATGTACATTATTCAACTCCCAAGAGACAGAACAGGAAATACATGCCTATGTTTACTTTGCTCGGAGTTTTAAGAATTGACTTACTATAAAAAATAATCTTCAAATTATGCTGAAATACAAGCCAATTTCCCATCCCACTCCAACAGCATCCCTAGAGTATGATTATAATCTAGACAGGGATGTCAAACCTTGGTGTCACAGTCCCTAAAAAACAGTTACAATAAACCTTGAGCACAGAGTATCTATAGATTGTTATATAGTCATAAGGCTGTCAGTGTCAAACCTCCATGTTATAATCCCATTCTGTGGAATGAGTGCTGCATTTGACAAACTTGAGGACATTCCCGACGGGCTCCAAGCACATATCATCGTCCGTCATCAGTTGCTTCTTCTTGCTCAGACTAAAGACCTGAGAGTCAGGACACAGTGCGAGCGGGATGGGACCAGATTGGAGGGGAGAAACAAAAGGGAGATATGTGGTCACTTGGAATATATTTCTATTTTTCTTAGAGCTTCACTTGTGTGAATGGATTGGGCAGTTCTGGGGAGGCAGTCTGGGCCCTCTCTGTGGAAAATAGACTCATCAAACACAACAAGTGGCATACATCAAAAGAAGAAAAAAAAAAGATACACAATCACAATGTTGACAAGCAAGACAGTGAAAAATATGCATGACCTTGTTACAACATTACATTCAGAAAGCGACATGAAAGCCCAGGCTATCTATGACTACTGCTTTGAGGCAAACCCATGGAAAAAAATGTTAGTCAGACATTTACAGCTTCAGTACTTCAAAACCGACTTTCACTTTAAGGAGTTCAAAACTTGAAAGTAAAAGTTATTCTCAGCATGCCCTTTAAAAAAAGCAAGCTGTTTCAAAACTTTCACATGAATGAGGAGTTGGAAGAAATCAACAAACAGCTAATGGTTTAACTCGTGCAGTATCAAGAGAATTGCAAAGATGATATCCAACGTAACCATTGTAGATAGTTTGATCATTTTCCTCACAACAACAACAAAATTCAAACCCAAAGACTTGCAATGAAATTTTATCACAAAAATCTGAAATGGCACAAGACGTTTATATCTTAACCCTTTCACAGCGGGGTCTGATTCTAACCAAGCTGAAATATGTAAAATTATCAACATTTGCCTGTTCTTAGATCAGATATATCAGATTTTTTTGGGCATATGTAAGTCCACTGAAATCTGATTGATCTAGTTTAGGAATACCTAAGTTTTGAAATTTTTGCATGATCTGCTTGGTTAGAATCAGACCCCTCTGTGAAAGGGTTAATGAACTCAAAACCTTTTTTTCAAATAAATAAAAACAGCAAGCTGAAATAAGTCAACGACGACTACTACTACTACTATCATTCATGTTTCTGCATGCATTTAGGTAGTAAAACATCTACGATGTGACAAATGACCATGCCTAAGAGAGACACACCCGACACTGATGACAACAAGTATTACTCAATAGAGAACCACAATATGCAGTATGGGGAGGAAAGGGGTTGGGACATGAGCAAACTAAGCAGACGACTGTTGTTGCAGTAACCACGAAGCATTGACAGGCATTGGGGAAGGGGAAAGGGGGAGGGGAAAGGGGGAAGGGGAGGGGGGAGTGCTTGGTGTTTGGGCTACCTCCTGGTCATAGTGCCACTGCTGGTTGCCTCCCATGCCATGGCACTGAAATAGTTTGACGGGACCCCACATACTGGACACATCCAGACACAGGTCGTCTGTTTGCAGCGAGGATTTGTGTGTGTAGGAGAAGATCTAGTGGTAGGAGGAAAAGGAGGTGGAGGAGAGGGGCAAAAGGAAAAGGAGGAAGGAGACAGATGGAGGTTGAGGAGAGGGACAGGAGGAAGAAGAGAAGGATATGAGAGAGAGATAGAGAGAGAAGAAAAATGAGCAGGAATGCAGGAGAAAGAGGATGGAAAAAGAAAACATATGAGTCAGTGTAATAATTAAGACAAAGAAGACCAGAGATGGGATTTGGGAAATGAGGAGGGATGTAAGATACAGGTGTTGTGAGAGTAACAGAGACGACCACCACAGAAAGAAAAACAAATCACGAGTAAAGAAGCTTATTAATATAGGGATGAACAGCATAAGGTAAAACAAATTCAACTCTACTGACAATTCTCCCTGACTCTAAACCTACTCTCACTCATTGCTCCCAACCATCCTCCCTTCCATTTATCCACTACTAACAAACCTCATCCTCTTGCTCAATTGCCAACACTCCTCTCTAATCTCTGACCCAACATTTCTCCTTGCCTTCTCCTCCTTAACTTCAACTCTACCCCCCTGCCCCCTCCCACCACCAAACAACATACCAAATCTCCAATCTCAACACATCCCATGCTTTACCTGCTAATCTTTCCCCACACTGTCCCTGTCCATCACAGCGTTCCAGCCCAGTACTCTCCACCCCTGCTCTTCCTCCCTCCCCGGTCACCATCCTGTGTATGGATGCCTTCCAGTCCCCCCTTATCCACCATCCTTCCTCTTACTTCCCCCTTTTTCCCCTCATCCTTCACATCCCCCTCATGTGTTACAACATGGTAACCTCCCCCTGCTCACTTTTCCTCCCTTCTCCCTTTCCTTTTTACAGCATAGCCTCATATATCCTGTGTGAGTTTACCTCCCAATCCCACCTTCTCCCTCAACCTCACTCTTCCTCCTTACCTCGCCTTCCCCCTCCTCCCCATATCCCCATTCCTTACCTGGTTACCCCCCTGTCCATGACAGCGTTCCAGTCCAACCTTCTCCCCACTCTTTCTGCCCATGGTGTCAAGACAGAAGTCTGTGGCCTTGTTACGGATCTGGAGAAACACACAAACAACATGCGTGTAGTTATGAGGGATGAATTTTCATTTCCCATTATCTATTAGAGGAAATTAGGTCGAAGCACTTGAAATAACTCTCAAATAATGAAAAACAACATTTTCCAAAGACTGTCAAAGCGAATCAGACAACCAGTGCTACGATTGGCCTACCTCCCTAACAGAAAAGAAATTGGTAGAAGTATGACCTAAGTTTCCTCCACCTCCTCTGATAAGTGAAAAAAAAAGTCTACAAGCAGAACCGATAAGAAACAAAGCCAAAAATAGAGGCAAAATTTGAAATGAGAAAAGTGACCAGAGGTGGGATCAAACCAAGGACCTGCTACGCTAGACATTGCTTGGCCAAAAGCAAAAGACAGCCTGCCTATTCAATTTTTGACCATATGCTACAAGCAGATTGAATCCCATCCATAATTTCAATTATTTTTTCTCTTTCTTTGGCTTTTTATTTTTCTTATCAGCACTGCTGCTTGTTACACTGTAGTTCAGAGCCTGTTCATCCCATAACCTTTTCACAGCAGGATCTGATTCTAACCCAACTGAAATATTCAAAATCTTGAAAATGTATGTGTTTTTATACCAGAAAAATCAGATTTCAGTGAACTGACACATGCCAAAAGCCTGAAATTCAGTCAGTTCACTGAAATCTGCTTTATCGGGTATAATAACAGTCAAGTCATGAAGATTTTGGTGTCCTTAGCATTGAAAGGGTTAATACTTACCTCCCCAAGGGAGAAGTAGTCGATGGGCAGCTGTGACTCGGGATAGATGTTCTCCAGGTACCAGCGGAAGCTCTTGCAATTCAGTTTGTCCCTCAGCTTCTTCCTGGTAGTCACATCTCCATAGTCCGTGGCTCTCACTCCTGGGGTAAGAAGGTAAGGTATGGGAAGATTGAAATTACAAGGTGAGATAAGAGAAGACTACAACTTGGCTACAATGGCAAAGCTTGGTAACAACATTGAAACCTTTAAAACAAGTTGAGACATCAACAGACTGTGTGAAATCTTGTTAATGCAGGATAAGTAGAAATGTTTAATGGAAAAGAAAAATAGAATCCTCGAAGATGAAATTTATTCTATTCAATATCACATCTACTTTCATTTGTGTGATAAATATACTGGTCATTTCAAAAGGAGCAAAAGACACACGAAAAAAAACCAACCAATATTGAAAAATTGAAAGAAAGAAAGAAAAAAAAAGAGAAAAAAAATAAACAGCCCCTGTATGACCTCCAAGATTCAAGAACCCTTAAATTCCTAATAACCAAACTAGCAAACAATACTGAGAGATAATGAGAGAGATAAAGAGAGAGAGAGAGAAAGAAAGAGAGAGAGTGAGAAAGAGAGAGACAAGAGAGAGTGCAAAATAGAGAGACAGAGACAGAGAGAGAGAGAGCGAGAGAGAGAGAGAGAGAGAGAGAGAGAGAGAGAGTGCATTTGAGTGTAACACAGTAAGAGACACAACATACCAGGATTGATCTTGTAGAAGAAGTCCTTGTATTCATCCATCCAAACCTCCACGATGCGCTGTGTGTTGTGGTTGATGATGCGTCCTACCCCGCCAGGCCACGAATACGGGGAAGTCTTACGGAACACATGCCCTACACGGCTACATGTCACAATGAAGATTTTTCCACCACACATCCAGATCTGCAAGAATAGGGGGAAGGCAACATACATAACATTTTTATCACACATGGCATGAATAAAAAGGAAGTGGACAAACTTATTCGAACATGTTTTAACTCAAGAGTTTCTTGTATTTTAGGGAATATTTTGTTACAATATGCTGGCAATTACTAATTCCTTGTATACCAGTGTCTCTAATCAATATCAACATAAGCCTATTTGATATGCAGGTTGACAGGTATAAAATGCTGTCACATAAAAATATGCTACTTGCAATATAAAATTTAACATTGGATGAAATTTACTTTAAAGGGGAAAAAAATACAACAAATGTAAGCGATTTTCAAGGAGGAGACTCACCCTGAAGGACATCTCCAGGTTTTCACCACCCCAGATGTCCATTCCTTCATCGTAGGAGCCCAT
>JAUEKZ010143903.1:0-14981 GCA_031471865.1 Melibe leonina | reverse complement strand
GGAGCCGATTAGATCAGATCGGCCCGTGACCCTTCTAGGGTTAAAGTACACTAAAAACAAGCGCATGATGTTAATTTTTAAAAAAAAGTTCTACTTCTACCGTTTTTGTTAAGTTCTAGAAATTCAATAATGCGTACGATCCTCATCAAAATGCGTACATGCCTACGATGAACGAAAATGCGTACGAATACGCATTTTTTGCGTACGGTTGGCAACACTGCTAGACTATAGAGTTGAGTCATCCCCACAATAATCACGATAGCCATAATATCTCATCATTTCTTTTGGTTCCTTAGCTTCATTCATTAACTTCGTACATTGACTTGACCCATTTATTCTTTTTAAGACAAAACTTTCAAAAAGCACCACAAAGATTTGCGGCCGTCTGCGGTCATTTTGGTTACAACTCGCTCCCAGTGTTGGGCATGCCGGTATTCGAACGCATATAAAAAGTTCACATCACGATACTCAGTATCAAACTCTGTGGTATTCCATTCAAAAACCTTATGAACCGTGCTAAGCGAGTACGAAATAAATACTCTAAATCCGAGTACTTGAACAGCCCTTTTTTTATCACTTCTCTTCGTACTGAAAAGTTATCACATTTTCATAATTTTTTTGCATTATATTTTTCTATACAAACCTCTCGTAGTTTTTCATATTTTTCAACCAATTTTCGTATTTTCTTATTTTAATCAAATATTCGTACTAAATTTGAAAATTTCGTACTGGTTGGCATCTCTGATATAGTTTAAAATATAGCCTAGACATTCTAAAATAAAGGATACAAGTTAGAAAACAAGATGCTAATTCATAAACAGTTATCTAAATCATCAAAATAATCACCTTTTCTGGTAATTGAGATTCGACTTCTTTTTTCAAACGTCTCAGTAGGAAAGGTCTAAGAACTTTGTGTAGACGACGAATAATCAGCAGAGTTTCTTCTTGGTTCAACTCCACCTAGGTAAAGAAAAGTTTAAAATCATTCAAATCAAACACTGATCAGGCTTTTTAGTTTATCATTCATATGTTCCGAATGAGACATGCCACTTACCTCACACTAAACCAAGGCCATTTTCCCACAGAACATCCCCTAAGCCTGGGTATTATGGATGGTTTCTGAGAATTCATAGATTATTGACCAAACAAGCCACGATTATGATTTTTTTTTAATTTTCTTTTTTTGGTTGATCAAAGAAATCTACAGAAGATATTTAACCCTTACCCACTAAAAATTGTCAGGTACGGAACCCTACTCCAGGCGCTGCTTTACACTCAAGGTGGCTACCTTTGAGTCAATCTCTGATGAAAACGTTAGTCGCTACTAGTTCAGAGCATGAACAAAACATACAGCGATAACATTAAGTAATTATACACTTAAAGTTCAAAGTCAGCTATGTCAGTGGCAATGAATGGTTTATTATTGCTTTGGTGCCAATGGGTGAGCATTGCCATCAATAAAAATGAAAGTTTCAGTGAGTTATCTTTAAGACATTATCAAACAAATGCATTGTAATGGAAATCAGAAAACTAAGCCTTTCTAGATGAACATTTTTACACTTGACTTTTCTCATTTTCTTAAGTACAGATTTTCTTTAATTTGAAAACTTTTAAAAATTAACAGAGCCACAAATATATATATATATATACAAAATTTGCAACCATGCAAAACAGACTGTTATTTAAATATGGTGTAGCCCTTTCTACAAATATATCAAGTCTCACTTTTTCCCCAGTCATGGCAAAAGGAGCATTAAACCATTGTTCAAATGTCGCACATGCTTTGAAGATTGATGGAAGTAAAAAGTTGAGCAGAGCCCAAAGTTCTGGCAATTTGTTCTGAAATAGACACACAAAAGATTTTTTTGTTGTTAAAATCTCCAAATAATAATAAATAATTATCAATTCAACTTTGCAATTGTAACCTATAAAAGTTAGAACACAATAGTTATGAAAAAAATCTGTTTTCTCACCAGGTTCTATTCATGGAATGAGGCAATTGTAAAATTTCTTGACAAAGAACAACACTAATATATTACAGAAAATGTTTAACCCACATTCTTCCGCACAGAAAAACCTCTAAATATTTTAAGCCACCATGCCCCATTCATCAAGAACAGCATAGTAACAAACCTGCAGAGGAGTACCCGTCAAGAGCAGCCGATTTGGTGCTGAATAGTATGTGTTGAGAATGACAGTCAATTTGCAATGATGATTTTTCATCCGATGACCCTCATCAATGATCATGTACTTCCAACGGATCTGAACAAACAAAAATAATAATCAATAAATACTTTGACTGTTACATCGATATCCAAAAGTAACACATATTTGCAAAAGAAACAAAAACAAACAGAAAAAAATAATTTAATCCTAAGTGTGACTGCATGAAATGTCTTGTTACATCGTCATCAAATAAGTGTTTTCGTACAAAATCACTTTGCTATACAATATACTGTTGTGATATTTAAATCATGGATCTTAATTACATTTACTTTTAAAAGTGGCAACCCCCCCCCCCCCAAAACATGCAGTTGTTAAGACAAGGCAAAACTATTCAGAGCAAAAACAATAATGGTTAAGATCATCACACAATTTACCTTAGAAAGTGTAGCTTTATCCTTGATGATATACTCATAAGTAGTAAGCAGGACGTTAAACTTGGTTGACTTCAGCTGAGGGACAAGCATTCGCCTGACATTTGGATTACCTTTGTAGGGGATTTTGATGACAGCTGGAGACCACTTGTCAAACTCCAATAACCAGTTTGACATAACCCTGTCAGTCAAAAAGAACAAAATTAAAAAATGGAAAGAAAATATAAACGTCATAAAATCAATTAACCTTGAAGGAGAACAATAACTTGAATTGAAATTTTTGCCAGGTAACAAACTAAACCACCTTGGACAATTAATAATATGATTTCAATCATCATTAATTTGATTCCTATGCAGTAGTCATCATTAGGAGTTTGATTACCCAGTGGATGTTATTTTCATTCGTCACATTCTAAAATTTTGCAACTGTCAGTAAAATCACTTACGAGAGTGGCACAATTATAAGGAATGGCCCATTCACTTTCTTTTTTTCCATAAGATAGGTGATGAGTCCGATGGTCTGAATAGTTTTGCCCAAACCCATCTCGTCTGCAAGGATCCCATTGAGGTTGTTGTTGTACAAGGACACAAGCCACTCTAAACCTGTCAACTGTAATATGTAAACGAATGAGGTAAACATTCATTCATTGCTAGATTAATAAAGTGATAATCTAAATAAAACAACTCAACAGTAATGAAGAAGTTAAAATAATAAAAACAGCACGATTACAAATTTGTGAGGCTTACCTGATACTCTTTCAAGGCACCATTGACCATGATGCTTGCCTGTTTTTCAATCTTTTCTTTAATGGTGTGGGCAAGAGAATAATAATTGATGTCACCATCATCATCAGCAGCCTGGGGAGACCTAAGAACAAAAGTAAAACATGAATGATTTAATCTCATTAACAAAAGCTGTAAATATTGCAGCAAAATTGAAATGCAAAAAACACAAACTACATAACTTCTGATTGTCTTTAAATTCAGCTTGATGTTTTGTCCCAGCAAGCTCAGCAAATTTGTTTCGGAGTTTGCATATTGAAATAAAACATATGTAACAACAGTGCCAAAAAAGGATCTGCAAGTTAAGATTTCTGAAATCTCAAAAAACAGATTAGACAAGTTGACTTGATATCATTCAAATAAATGAATCACACTAAAATATGAATAACAGATGGACATTAAAAACGGAGACTGATACTCACTCAACCTGTCTGATGATAGCCTCAGACTCCTCTTCCTCCTCCTGTGAACAAAAAAATCCAAACAACATAACTGGAATTTAGAGAAGGAATGTTTAAGATCAATCAGAGAAAAAAGCAATCACTTAAAAGCATTGTTTTTTCATCTATAAATCAAAGGAAGTGCAATAAAAACCCAAACCTTACTTTTTTATTTAAATGACAAGTTTACTATATCGCGTGGTTTGTGAAAAAGGACTGATGCCCAAATATGTCACTCTTTGATTCAATTAAAGACTGTGAATTCAGTTGAACACTTTATTTAATTTTTATTTAAATTCTCTCCTGGCTCTACCAGTAGTTACCTGCATGGATGCAGTATTTGTTACTAAACAGTAGGCATGTCTCAACATAGCACAGCAAGACAAATGAAAAAATGTATATATATATATATATTTTTCACATACCTCCTCTCCACTGTCTTCCTCCTCCTCCTCTTCCTCCTCATCTTCTCCTGTAACAACCTGGTAACTGTAATGGAATGATACTCTCTATAAGCAAAAACAAAACAAGCACAACCCCCCCCCCCCCTCAAAAATGAAAAAAGTGAAATTTTAAAAAGGTGATTGACAGGTAGATGGATAGGTAAACATTGAGAGAGATGGGTGGGGTTTAATGTTTTGGATCCACAACTCCAAATCCTTTACTTATCACAAAAATAAACAAGGAAATAACCCACAAAAGTTGCAAATGACAGATGAATAGAAAGAGAGATGATTGGTAAAATGTTTGAAAAGATTTCACAACAGAACAACATTACTTAGAAAATCCAAGTTCATTTTATTTATTTCATCTGACAATATACTTACGTAGGATTGATTTCCAACCAAGAGTCTAGTTCACTGGCCAAGGGTGCCTGATCTCCAGAAAGAATGTTACCAGTGCTTTTATCAATAACTTTAACACGTTTCTCAGATTGATTTCCATCTTCTTCCTTTGTCTGGAAAAAAAGAATGGAAGAATGGCAATGAAAACTAACAATTTAATTATAAATTTTCAGAATCAGTCTTTGTCTATTCTGAATTTAAATATTTCAAAATATCCTTCATAAAACAAATATATCAAAATTCATAAAATAGTTCATGATACAAATAAGTCCTGAAAGACTCAGATTGCATAATTAGGTGACCTAATTTAGGTCATTGTTTTGATTTGCCTACTGAACTGAGACAGATTCCAGAGAACCCTATACAAGCTTTTCAATAGGTGATTCATAAGAAAATTACACGAATTCAACTTGTTCAATCTTTTCTTTGAGTATTCTGGAACCGCTGACTTATGAATAAAATTGAACCTTTACTTAAAAAACATGTTCCATTTTTAAAAAATGTTAAAAAACACTTCATAAGTTTTTGACTAAGTAAAAAAAATAATCTGTTTTCAAGTTAAGAAGTCAGAAATGGATCACTTTGTAATGCAAACTGACAGAAATACTCGGTTCAGCCAAGTAAGTCTGTTCATTGAAAGAAGAAAATGGCAACATCAAACACAAATAATGACTTAATGATCAATAACTGAGGGGGAAAAAATGAGAAGAGCCAAAAATATTTTATCAATGAATCCACAATGATAGCACTTTTACACAGTAAGACACCCCTTCGTAAAACACTTTTTTGTAATATAAAAAATATCAAAATCATTAGAAAAAGCCTTTAAGAAAAAAATGTAAGCTGTTAAAAATATCATAAAGTATACAAAAGCAAAGAAAGTATTAGATTGGAAAAAAAAAAGATTTTCACTTTCACAAATATTTTTGTACAATGAACATGTAATGATGGAGTCCCAAAGAAATACACACATACGACTGTAATATTAGCTCTTGAAACTACCGAGATCTGGAGCTTTTTTCCCCTGATCATTTAACAGAGAAAGACAAAGAGAAAGAAAAGAATGAATGAAAAGAAACAAAGAATAAAAAAGACAATTCTTGCCCACAAAATGGGCGCTTATATGACCATAGCAGTTGCAAGCGCCCTAAAACTCTCAATAAACAAACAAACGATTCATCTTTCCCTGAACATTACGTTATGATGTGTGAGTAGGTTAAAAAGAAATGTTTAAATGTTGCTGCAAAAGTTAAGCTCCAAGCAATGAAAGTATATTTTATAAAGTATTTTGAAAGGCGAACAAAATAGATCTATTCATTAACACATTGAAATATTGGCCTAAAATCTTATTGTAAAGTACATCAGTATTGGTCTTCATAAAATTAATTTGACACAATGATATGAATCATTGTAATTAGTAGACTGTTCTTACCACCACTGATGAGGCTATTACACAAAAAAAATAAAAATAGAAGCTATGATTCTTTAAAACTTCGCAAAAATCATCAGACATCAGCTTAAGAACAACTATGGATTATCAAAGAATATACTACTCCACATAGATCACAGTTCTGCCGTAAAATCAAACTATTGTTCAGTAATTCTTACGAAAGAATGCTCAGACCTGCCACAAATACTTAAAATAGGTAGGAAAGACCAGTACATGGGGACAAATTAATATAACATACGCAAATGCCAAATCACACTATTTTCATTCCTCTTCCCCCCTAAAAAATTTTAATAATAAAAATAAAAGAGAAAAGCAAACGTGAAAAAAAGACGAAAAGGAATCAGTCCTAGGCTCCATTCCAGCTGTAAAAAAAGAATCTTAATCCAGGTTTGTGGATTTTATCTTTTAAAGACTCCATACCATTGACATAGAAAATAGAGGCTTTTTCTTATGCTACTGTCAATCATTCCTTTTCGTCTGTTTTTTCATCTGTGTGACACAATGTTTTCCAATGCATCTTCATCATATTTTTTCCCATCATTGATACACAGGGTAAAAAGCAGTATCGGGTCATATTTCAACAAAAATTCCTAACGATACCAATACATTCGGTATAAGTGGCAGGTCTGAGAACTTTAAGAGCATGGCAGATTTACATACAAGTATCATATAATACAGAGACGCGAAGCAAAAATATTTCAGAATCACAAATGTTTTCAAGCACATTAAGAAAAAATGAAGATATCGCAAAAGCTGAAGAAAAAAACAAAAACATATGTAAACAAAAAAATATAGTGAAAAATTACTTTGAGATATTGGTCTGTTTAAGCACCATTAAAAAAGAATACATTTCTTTAACCTGTTGCTGTTCAATTTCATGGCAAAGTAGAAAATTTCAACATGATAATCCTTTCTTTTTTGCCTTGTTTTGTAACAAATAAAATAAAACAGTGTTTGTGAGAAGAAATAATATGTTGTTTATATAAGTTTATGTCCAGAACTTTCTTTTATGAGATGTTGACCAATAAAATCCTCAAAACTATTTAAAAATGTTTCAGTTTGATAAGTTGTCGAAATCAACTGAACATAAAACTGAATGGTAAGGACCAACCAAAGCAGTAGAAGGTTAAGGAATATCATTATTGACTTGAACGTCAAAACTTATATTTCCACTTTAAACTGAAACATTTTTAATATAATTTTTGTGTAGTTTCTCATATCCATCAAAATTTCACTAACTGTGATGTTTTCATGGACAATGATTAGCTGAACTGTATGACCAAAATCCCAACAAATGTCATAAATACATTTAAAAGTTATTTTGATCTTTTTTCGTTTTAATATGAATGTTATCTTTTAGGCTATACAGGTTCTAAAACATTAAGCTAGATGGCGATGACGGGGGAGCAGTAAGTGCTATCTCCACTGTGCAGTCTCAGGCAATCTGAACAGCAACAGGTTTAAGGATCAATAGATAGTAATAAAATAGGAAGCCCTGCACATAGAAAACCACTTACATCCTCTCCTTCCTTTTCCCTGGAATTGCTCTGAAGGCATAAAGTGAATAAGATGTATGAGCAATCCACTTACACCTTTTCTTGCCTTCCACACAGCATCAGAGAAAAGTTTGTCTCTATTTTACCTTTTCATGTAAATCCCTTAAAAATCAAGTATCTATCATAGGACTAAAGGATCATTCTGCTTCATTGAAAATCAACACATGATTTGAGTTGGGAGCTTTGACAACACCAGAATTTGCATAAACAAAAGAACAGTATATTTTCCCAGCAATTTAAGCTTTTTTTCACGAGAATCAAAAGCAATTTAAAACCAATTCTATTCTGAGAGATGCTTCAGGATATAGCAAGAAGAAGTTCAAACCAGAGACAAGAGAAAGAATGCCAATCCTCCCTTTAAAGCATTATGAAAATGCATTTAAAAAAATACCTTCTTCTTCTTTTTCTTTATCTTCTTCTTTCTCTGCTCCTCTTTATGCTCCCTGACCAAAGTGGCAAGACTGTTGACATACTCATCAGTCTGAGACAGAAGGTAGGCCAGACGAATGTCTTTCTTCTGATCAATCAGCTTCCTGTAGCCCTCTTCATCTTCTGCCTACAAAGAGAACATGAGCAAATATGAGATGGCTATAAAAATACTAGGAGCAATCACAAAAAACCTTTCTTAATTGTAGGCAATGACCACTGGAGTAAAGACTAAAGATAAGATGCTCAAACTTTTTTTTTTTTTTCAATCAAGCACTATGCAAACAAAAATTTAATCAAACTTCAATATCATCAGAATGACAAATTCTACCATAAAATTATGTACATCACTCTAGATATCTCAGTGTATCTAAAACCTTATGGTGATGGGCAGGAAAAAAGATACATCAAGAGAGGAAATGTTACTTACCATAAGACGACGCATACGCTCTTTTTCAATTCTCTCTTGTTCTTTCTTTTGTTCTCTTTCTGTGTTGGCATGGAAAGTGATGACGGCTTTGTTCAACTTGACGATTTTACCCATCACATTGCGATGATAATCCTTAAAGTCTTTTGCATGTTGTAAAACAGCATTCAGGTACTCCTGAAATTCACAAAATTGTTTATATTTTTCATGAATATGAATATATCATTATTATACTTATCTTAAAAATGGTTTTCTTAGCTTTTATAGAAAAACTCTTCATAGTTTTTGGTTTTCACACAAAACAAGCACAAGATGATTTACATACATGTCTGCAACTTTGAAAGAGGAGGAAAAAAGCCAAAATAGCTGAAAATTATGAGCTTTAAGCGTGACACGCCGATAATTCAAATAAATCAGTCTTAGAACTCTTCTTTTCATTTCACTAGAATACGAGTTAATTTCTGAAAGAGAGATAGGGACAGGAGAGAAAAGAAGGATTCCTAAGGTATTGGTGGTAGCAAAAATATAGTAGTAATTAGTAGCAGTGGCAGAGTAGTAGAAAATCTTCCATTACATAACATTTATTAAACAATTTCAGATTACAGAAACGATAATTAACATTGACACTAGCACTTACTTGATGTTTCTGTCTCTTCTTACGGTCCTGTTCCATCTTTTGTTGTTTTTCTAATTTCTCAGTAACACGTGCTTCTCGTAAAGACTGCCGTTTACTTCGTTTATATGCTTTTGGATTCAAGGCTGTCTCAAGGGTTGTGTCTTTCCTCATGCAAAGAATCACATCTTTTCTCAGCTGCAGTAAATAGAAAAAAATCATAGTTAAAGACATAGAAATAAGAAAACCCAAAAGCAAAGATAACCAAAGAAAAACCATCAAAATTACCAATGTGTAAAAGGTAACAGATTTACGTCACTAAATATATTCTTGTTCATGAAAACAATTCTTAATTGAGTTTTTAGAACTACAGTTAAATAGAAGACACAAAAACAAAACAAACAAAAATTAACTTACAGATCTTTGGAAGTTGAGCAGTCTTAAAGCTCTTAATTCAATCATTCCTTTGATTTTCATATCTTCCGGCATTGTTGTTGGCATTTTTGTTAATTCTTGAATTCGATGTGCAATTCGAGCAGACACTCTGGCAAAGATGGAAACAGCAAGGAAAGAAGAGCAAACATAAAGTATCATTAATAGCATGGTATCAAAAATTGCGGTAAAGTTTTTAACCTCTTTGAATATTTGTTGCCATTATCATTAACATAAATTAAATCTAAAAATATGCTTCACTTTGATACTTCATACAGTAGTTTTGGTACAAGAGGGGCAATAACAAATATCCCATTACATGCTTTTTTAAAATGACATGTCTAATTCATCCTAATGTGAAATAACAATATAAATAGCCCACCAGCAAGTTCACAAAAATATAATTAAATTGGCCAAAAAAAAAAAAAGACTTGAGAAATGTATATAAATCAAACAGTGATCCAAAGTATTTAAAAAATACCTAAAAGCAAAGTGTCTGAAAATTCATCAAACAATAATTTGCGTTGAAACTGTCACCTTAGGCCTTTCACAAAGAGGATTTACCTGTTCTCTCTCTCCTTTAACATTTCAATAGGGTCAAGACCCTGAGGCTTTGATACTGGTGCAATTCTGTTTTGCTTGGTTTGAATAGCAGACACAGTCTGTGGAGGCTGTTGCTGGGGCTGAGGAGGCTGTTGTTGCTGCTGCTGGGGAGGGGGTGGTGCTGGGGGAGGTTGTCCCGGCCCTGCTGGAGGCTGTTGGTGTGGCATCATTGGGCTGGGCTGGCTGCCAGGGCCTGGCATTCTGGGCTGGGGTGAGTCATGAGGCCCACTCGGTGGGACACCCATAGGTCCTGGGTGGCCTCGCATACCACCAATGGGAGGTGGTATGTGTTGTGAACCTGGGGGGTGACTCCCCTGCTGCTGCATCATCCGCATCTTCTGCATTTGTTGAGGATCCCCTTTAAAAAAAATAAGAAATGTTTTCTTACTTTTCATAAACCTCACTAAGACCATATCTATGGCGTCAAAATACTCATAACAATGCCTGCATTATACTAACACACACAATTGTGGGATTTTGTAATTGGAAGGGAGGAAAAGTGAAAATTTGCAAATTCAGGAGAAATTAATAAGAGCAAGAATGAAACATTTTTCGTTTCTTTTATTTTCTACCCCTTAATACCGCACCATGCAGTGTTGGGTCCCGGCGTTATGTTTCATAACAAATGGAGCAATGGGACATATCATATGTCACAGAAACCAAACATAACAGACAGTTTTGGGCTCATTTAAATTCGCAACATTTTCTTTTGCTTCTGAATTAATTCTCATGATAATTAAATAGTTATTCCCACAAAGTGTAAAACTGACAGTGAGACCTGGAATCGTTCTCAATGAAAACGATAAATTTTACTTGAAAAATAAAAAGCTCCTTAGGATAAGAATACAAAAGGGATAGAACAGAGCCTATGTGACGTTATCTTAAACATTTCACTACGATAATTTTTTTACAAGAAATTAGACGCTACCTAAAAAAAAAAAAAAAATTCTTTAATTGATATGATCCTTAATTTTGAGATTTTATCAAATTTTAAGAGGGGTAAGGATAAAAAAGATAATTAATAAAGGCTTGCTATTCTTTTTTTACCTGGTCTAGCATAAGCCCCAGGTGGTCTTTTGCCCTCCAGAGCCAAGCGGAGACCATCCGGAATTGGAGCATTATACGACAGACACTTGTAAGCTTTAATTTGAGCACGCAGCTGATGAAGTTGGGCTTGGTTGAATGTCTGCCTCGGCTGTCCTTGTGGGGCACCAGGCATGCCTGGCTGGGGATCTGTTAAAAAAAAAGGAAACAAGTTATTAGAAGCTTTTGAATTTGTAACATATATTTCTTTTTCTCCATAACCAAAAGCATTATAAATACTAGCAACCCTGTTAGAGCTTCGCTAAAAATAAGGATTATAGTAGAATAACAGACACCTATACTATTGTTCTGTCTTTTTTTTTAATTATGAAGGTATACATAGATCATATAGCAAAAGGTTAGTAGAGCAGTGAACATTTAAGCCTCAGTTCAGTCAGTAGAGGTTAGCTCCCTTGATTTATTACTATTATTAGCTCTAGGCTAGGTACCATTGATGACTGAACATGTATTTACCACCAAGGTGAAAACATTGTCCGTAGTGAAAGGACCGATTGGACAGAGAATAAATGAAATTCGCTAAAATATTTTTTTATGAAAAATTTGATCCAAATGAAAATACAATACAGCAAAATTTTGTTTTAAGTTATGGGTACAGGCCAAATTTCGTAATTTTTTGTTATGCTGTATTAGAAAAAATACTCTGAAATGCAGCTCGCAAAATTTCCCTTAGCTCCATTAGTATGTATGTGAAGCCCAGGCAAAAAATATGTTTTTAACGCACCAAACTTGGTGGGAATGATTTAATTATCATAGTCATAGATGAGGCTTAAATGAAACAGCTTGTTTTTAGCAGCGAAAGAAAACAACAAAAAAGGGATAAAAAAAGGCTTACTTTGACTTGTGCTTGGATCAACACTTTGATTAGGTGGTCCCATTGCACCTCCTGCCATCTGAGAGCCTGTAAGGTTTGGGCTTGCACTAGCCCCAGGCATAGGGGGCATATTTCCCTGCATTGGTGGTCCAGACATTCCCCCTTGCATCTGGGCAACCCCTGCTGTCCCCATTGGCGGCGGCTGGTTGTGATTCTGCATGGGCATAGTACCACTGGTGGGTGGCATGGACGCATCAGGCATACCTTGCATGGGAGCTCCAGGCATATTGCTTGGCATTCCTCCCATTGAAGCGGGTGGCATTGAAGATGGAGTAGAATTCATTCCCATTGACATACCTTGCTGAGGGTGCCCGCTCATCTGACCTGGTTGGTTGGGGCCTGCCATTGGCACCTGAGGCATCGAAGGACTGCCACTCATTCCAGGATTAGACATGGCTGGATTGGGATTACCCGGCATCATCTGGTGGCTTGGAGACATAGCTGGCATTCCTTGGCCTTGGTTTGGCATTGGCATGCCTGGTGATACCATGTTAGCATGGGGATTTGGATTGTGTGGTCCCTGACTTGCAGTACCTTTGTTGCGGTTATTCATGGTGGGCATTTTTGTGCATTACTTCTGAAAATAAAATTTTGTTTAGAACAAATTAAAATCATACAAAAAAAAACAAAAAAGGCAAAATGCTTCAATCTCAATGTTTCAACCTGACCATCTTGTCTTGGCGCTTTTTCGTAACTTAAATTTGTATCCCAGACCGCTGCCATCTTGGATAGAATCCATCGTAGTTCATCTAACTGGATCAAGATATCAAGTAATTTATCAGCCCAATAACTTATTGACTATTTTCAGAATGACATCTTTAGAGCTTTAGTGTCATGATTGTGCATTAAGGTCTAAAATCCATTTTTTTCATTTCGTCAATGGTTTGTTACACACAACCCTTGTTAGACTACTCAAACTGCTAGGAACCAACTATACAATGGTGATTTATATCTCTCTCAAAGAGCCCCCCCCCCCCCTGCTTTCATTTTATAATCTAAATTTAATTATTTAGCTAGAGTCTAGATAGATATGGTCCAAAAGAACTAACAGGAAACAGGATCAATTTCCAGATTGACTAGGAACTCCCTAAAACAACAGAGCTACTATCTAGCTAGACTCTAGACCATATCTAGAGTAGGAAAGGCCTTGGTGGACTTGAAGTATCCAGAACTTTAAATGAGATTAATCAATATTTAGAACATTTGTAGTGTGAAGTGATACAATTTACACTAACTTAGGCCATAGATAGCAGACAAAGAGTTGAAGCTCCTTACGGCAACACAAAAAGGGGAGATTACCAATGCAAAGGACAACTTATGGCTGAGAAGAAACTTCAAATCCTTCGGCCAAAATAAAGGCAAGGTGAATTCCTAATACCTAGCTAGTTATCCCATAATGAATCAATAAACCTTAAATCATTCAACAGCAGTAGGTCTGTGGGAAATCGACTGAGGCTAACATAAACTGGCTATTTCTAACCCTCTCAATCCTCCTGCTTAGGCACAATGGCGTCTCTTTTCCCCTTCCACAGAGCGGTGAGAACCGGCATAAACCTCGCTATGAACAAATGATTTAGAGGATCGGGATGGAGAGAGACATTTTCAGGAATTAGAATTGATTCAGGTTAATAAAAAAAGAAGACGTATAAGAGCTGACTTACATTTGGAATAATCCTCGTTCCGTACGAAGTTGAGCTTGGCCTCCAGTCGAGGCCTTTCTCTTGTCGACAACTCGCAATGTTCACAAGCCTTGATACTATATTTAGATCGGTCAACAATCGATACAAAAAAAGAAAGACGCGACGGTGATGAGGAAAGTTTGACACCAATAAATGTTATCCAAGTCACAAACTGCGAGAGGGAAATGATAATAATGTTAGGCGCGATCTGTCCGTTTCCGCATTTCATGGATCGATGGATCGTTCAGAGCTTATCTATGGATCCATATACCATTTAAGATAAGATAAGATAAGATAACTTTATTGATCCCTCAACGGGGAAATTATTTTACAATGTTACATACAGACAGGGACGCGCCATAAGACAGGAAACAATGAAATTAATAGGCAAAAATAAATCATAAACATAAATGATTACATAAAAAAATATTTTTTTAAATATATAACATAATGAATAACAGATAAAACAATGAACTTTATTAAGGCCTTGGGGGTAAAGTGTTCAAGATCGAAATGGACCTAGGCAAGAAGGAATGGCCATAACGATTATCTAGTCCTGACTATAAGTTTCGCCTAGGTCCTGACCGATGTGTACTAAGTATTAGTACACGTCGGTCCTGACCTTTGGCATCCTATATCTACCTCTACGCTGTATTATATCTACTTTCAAATTCGTCTCGTCAATAAGAATCAGAATACACTTGGCCTTTTCCGTCGTTCTTGATTGACACAGTCTGTCAATGTTGGCAAGTCTTCTACCTATCACGTCACTAGCTTTCTTTATAACTTTGTCGAGTTTATTTTTGTCACGAACTGTTACGTTACCACCCCAGCATGGGATGCCAAAGGCCAGAACACTTTTTAAAATTGAAATATAGAATATATGCATGAGCTTATTATCAATATTGAATTACTTTAATTTTCGTAGG
This sequence comes from Melibe leonina, assembly GCA_031471865.1. Classification (NCBI taxonomy): domain Eukaryota; kingdom Metazoa; phylum Mollusca; class Gastropoda; order Nudibranchia; family Dendronotidae; genus Melibe; species Melibe leonina. The sequence goes on along the minus strand of JAUEKZ010143903.1, from coordinate 226 downwards.
CAATACATACGTGGTTTAAATTTTTTAATATTGTTTTCAGTGTTGTAGCTCCAATTTAATTTATCGTCAATGACTAAACCAAGATATTTAAAAGAATTAACCCACTCTACAATGTTATTATCTATAAGAACGTCGTCCTGTTTATTAAATGATTTTCTAAAGTCTATTGTCAATTCTTTGGTCTTATCTATGTTGAGCTCAAGGTAGTTACGTTTGCACCAGTCCA
>JAUEKZ010143792.1:0-14986 GCA_031471865.1 Melibe leonina | reverse complement strand
TCTAAATAACGACATTTCCGAATAACGACATAATTTTGCGGTCCCGAGCGATGTCGTTATTGGGAAGTTGCACTGTACATACACACACAAAGAGAGAGAGGGAGAGAGAGAGAGAGAGAGAGAGAGAGAGAGAGAGAGAGAGAGAGAGAGAGGAACAGAGAGAGAGGACACACACACATACACTCACAAAGAGAGAGAGAGACAGAGAGAGATGAAGAGAGAGAGGAAGAGAGAGAGGGGGGAGAAGAGGGACACAGAGAGGGGAGAGGTATTCCATTGATGCCACAACAAGATAAGCATCAGATCCCCTCCAGCTATCCATCCAGGCAGCTTGACAAACCCAGTTCAGGTCCAATATAACAATAACAACCTTCTATAGTCTCGTACTCGCACTTGCACTTCACTACTACATTACTACAAACCCTTACAACCTACAACTACAACTATGTGTACAACACACAACTTCAATGCAACAGAAAATCGAACATGCACCAGAGTTCACCGAGTGCAGTGTGCAAGAAAGTCCCCCCAGTGCCCTGCGATCGATGGTGGTAGATTGAGATGAGGGACGGAGGGAGGGAGGGTTACATCACCACCACCATCTCGCTGTGTGTGTGACTGTGACTGTAAGATAGAAACACTGATGCTGTTGGTGACGCAATAGGGTTCTTCTTCTTATCCTCCTCCTTCCAATTAACCTACTGGGTTAGGCAGCCGATTACCACTGTCATTGAGCATAATGAACGACAATAATTCATTTATATAGCGCTAGTCTTCCACTTAGATAGTGCTCTGGGCTGGGGGGGGGGGGGAGTTGCAAAAAAAATATATCATAAACATGCACACACACACGCACTCTGTCTCTCTGTCTCTCTCTCTCTCTCTCTCTCTCTCTCTCACACACACACACACACTCACACACACAACATCCAATAATGGGTCAATCCTGAGGAACATCATAACGATATTGACCATACATCCAAACAAACACATTGGGATGACAGGTGATAGCTATTAGTTGGGAGTCCTCTAGACTTAAACCGTTGAGGCAAAATACAGGTATTGTACTCACCACATACACATAACATTGTGTGATGGTGTCAGTAAATGTCACAGGGTAAAAGGTATATTATTTCTTCTTTTTTTTACAAGTGTTGCTGTCAGAATGAAAACATGTTGTCACTATGAAGTCAAATGCAAAGGGGACTATCTTTTAATATAACATGCCCTCCTTATGTGGCATTACTACCGGTATACCTTACCCAGTTCCAGCAAAATATTTAGTCAAGGTTATGATGACGCAGCTGGAATTCAACCTCCCCCTCCCCCAACCCCTGGGTTTCAAGGTGGATGCTCTATTGATCCAAACTGACGGTGTTAGTGTGTTAGTGACTTGGCCATGGAATCGGAGTCATCAGAGCAAAACTGACTGAACTGGATGAACTTTACGATAAAAAATAATGAGGGAAAGACTATTAATAAATAATTGACGTTTAAACCCATCGCCATTATCATCCTTCATCAATAACCGAATGGGAACAGACTCGACACAGTATCTTTACATGACCCAGTAACTTCTCATCCCAACCTGACAAACAAAATGGCTTTAACTATTACATTCTTCTTTATAAAAGTACTGTAGCAAAGTTAAATATGTGTTAAACCTATCTATCCTCTATTTTTCCCCCCTCTTTCACATAAAAAAGGGAAAGATTTTTGGAGACATGCACAGTAATTTGGATCTCTGATAAAAAACAAAGAAGATGAAGAAAAACTAAAACAACGAGATATATCAAGCATTGCACAATTATGAAATTAATGTATAACTAGTATAACATGAATTAAAAATCAAACAAGACATCAGGTGGAAATTATATCAAGTGCTTGTCAAATCTATCCTGACGTACAACTGTGGCACGTGGGCTTTAACCCTGTCAATGCTAAGGTTATTTTTCAAATGAACCTACTAGAGATACACATCAATGTATTTAAGATTTGCTTGTTCTTATAACAGGTTAATCAGATTTAGCTGGACTAACCTATACCAAAAGCCTGAATTTTAGTTCACTAGTATCTTCTTTATAAATGGTAAATTTGAAGAGTTGTGCATTATATTCTGTTTGGTTAGAACCAGACCCGACTGTGAAGGGGTAAAAGATACTAAAGAAATTTGACATGTTCCATCGAAAACAACTAGACTACCAAGAGTTCTGAAATCTACTACACAGTTACCACATCAAACAAATCCCTATAGATATACACAAAAAACATCAATAAAAACCAACTTTCAATCTCTATTATATATTGTCAAAAACAGTTGGAAACAACTCCAAATATTTTAAGAAAAAAATAACTGACATTAAAAAAAACAGCCAACAATGTTTGTGAAGAACACTGACTAACAGAGACAGTTTTCAGTCTTTTTTTGTGTTTGTAAAATAAATAATAAAACAAAATGACAATTCTGAAAGAGATCAAAGACCATCAAATTTATCAAACGATTGGCTTTTAGAATAATTTAGAATCATTTGAGAGACTCACATTATATCTATGGATTGGAAACGTTTTTTTAAAGCAGGTGATCAGAAATCAAGCTTTACATTACATGACAATTCGTGATCTTTCTTCAAGTGTGAAAGTAAACTGTCAATGCTAGAAAGGACAGGAACAGGCATGGAGCAGTAAAGTAAAGTCGTCTTCCAACATGATTGTCATCTTAAATCCAAAGTAAAAGCGTGATGAATGATCTCTCAAGTCTTTTTCAAGATTGGCATGAAAGCAATAAAAATATTTACAGGTTTTTCCAGAACGGCAGGCAGTAGGAGGTTTACAGTCAGCAGCATTTCTATATTTCTTTGTATGTCCCTTTACAGCCACTAACATGTGATCTCTGCGTTAAGACCAACTATTTCTCATAAAATCAAAGTTGCATGGGATATAGACTACAAACTCAACCAAATTTAAGTTGAATCTAAAGATTTCCTAGACAATCCAAGAGAGCAAGAAATTATGGAAAAAAAGATTAGCCAACACAAGACTAACCCCTCTTGTCCTCAAATATCCCTCCTGATTTATGATCCAAACCTTATGTAATGCTGATCATGATCAATCAATCAATCTATCTGTATCAGCATGTACTTCGTAAACGATATGAGATCTACTGAGAGACACTGACAAACTTTGTAATAAAGATAAAAAACCAGAGTAAAATACAATTTTATAACAAATTCGCAACCTATTGTGTAAAAAACAACCTCCTCAACAATCTCGCTTATTCTAAGAAAGTAGTTTGAAAACAATCATGATCAATACATGAATGATAAATATAAAGACAGGGTAGGATGATTGGGATAAAAATCAAATCAGTAGTGTGAGTATCAAACAAACCTGATGACTCTTAAAATAAATATATTTAATATATGATTGAAACTTTGTTAGGTCTACATCCATTTTCTTTCAGTTATTGTGCCATGTCTAGACTAGACCGTCTAGAGTCTACATAATATCCAAAAATGAGACAAGGAAGGTAAAAAATGGTCGAGAAAAGGTAAAAAGATTACACAAGAGCTGAGGACAAGGAAAGAAAAACTTTTGTTCATTTTTTTTTCACTCTTTGTGATAGGAATAGATAAAATTCCGAACAAAAGAAGGTGGTAAGAAGGGTTAAAGCTCCTACCAATCAATGTTGGTCTTTTAAACCTTTACATTGCAAAAATAAAAATAAACTCTAGTCTAGGTGTAGACTCTAGATACATTGTAGGTCTAATTAAGATGAGTTTACAGAGGATAAACAATTTATTTAGTAAGAAACAGCTAATTCCCTCTGTTGACTCTGTTGTTTTGACTGACACAGACCCAATGTTTCCCAATGATTTTTCTCTCTTTAAAAAGAAAAGAAAACACAGGAAAAGAAACATGAAAGACGTGTTTGTAAATATTTTAATTCTATCAACTTTCTTATTGGATGAAATCTAGCTACGAACAAGAAATGGTCCGTTTTCTTAGTTTATAGGTCGTAACATGAGGAACCTCTGTCACCTGACCAGGAAACCTCACATTTCAGATTCCAGAAGTGAATAAAAACAAGAGGTGTCAGCTAAGAGGTCGCCGACTCGACCAGGTGTCCCGTCATTTCACCTTACACAGACACCCAATAGCTTCAAAACAAAATCATACGGATAGAGGAACAACTTCTGTTGAAAAAATTCTCCCAATGGAAAAAAAACATCAAATATAAACCCGGAAAGTGTCTTACCTTGGTTTTCTAGTCCATCACAGTCAGAGGTATCCGCCATTTTGAACAGGCATGACGTCACACACAATTATTAGTTCGTGAGGAAGTGCTCTCGGGAAAATAAAAGATGAGTGAGCGAAAGTTTTCACTCGTGAAGTGTGGGAGAAAAACAGTCGAAGTTTGTCAATCATTCTTGTCGGTGCTATATAAACACAATGTTATGGCCTTTTATTCAGTGAATGAAAAGCATTGGGAACAGGGAACAAGAGTTGAAAGAAGCGGGGATGAATAAAAAGCTGTTAAAAAGCGAATATCTGCTTCTGATTGATGTAATGATAAACTGCCACTCCTCCAAAATTAGATCTAGACTTAGATAATTATTTGATAGAAGAAAAAAAGGACAGTTAATTAGCTATCTACTGGGAACTTTAATCCCAGGATATTGCGTTCCATACGTTTATAGACTCAAGTGACAGGAGAAAATGTCAGACGTTGCAAGTATGCCTACATATACTTTTTTCATTGATATTGATATTGATGGTCATTGGGAAGTGAGTTGACGAGGAGGAAGAGGAGGAGGAGGAGGAAAAGGTAAGAGAATTGATGGTGTTAATGGTGGATGTGGTTGTTGCGGTGGTTCTGTGTGAAAAGATAAAACATAATGAAAATAATAATGACAATAAAAGTAATTATAATAGTGACAATAATAATAATATTAGTAATAATAATAATAATGATAATAATAATAATAATACACTAAATTTATACAGCACCAATATCATGTGTTTGTCGAGAAATTTTAGTGTTCTTTCACTTCTTTATGGTGATGCAGGAATAAAAAGATGATTAAAGGGCAATAACCCAAGAATCGACAAATATGTAAAATTGTATATTATATCTTTAGTTGTCTTTCTTAGATTGCCGTAATCGGTCGCTGTCAATTGTACTAAAGTTATTTCTTAGATACGCCAAAATCTGCAAGATTTGCATGTTCTTACTCCAGATAAAGCAGATTTCGTATGCCGAAATATATCAATTCTTTGAAATCTGATTTATTTGGTATAAATACACGTAACATTTGAAGACTGTGCACGCTCTGTTTGGCTAGAATAAGACCCCACTGCGAAAGTTGTGAAATGGGTCTGATAACAGCTCTTGCTACTTAGTGTAGGTTGCTTCAGTTATAAAAAGGCTTGCATTTGAGCAAATCGTGTAGTCACAGATACAGGTTATAATGATAATACTGAATTCGTTCGCCCACGAGCACCATCATAGAGATACAGATAGTTCAGCTATGTAGCGCATCTTGCATTTAACCGGTGACATATTATAATATGCTGTCACTGTAAGTAGTAATCGATAATTGTGACTTGGTGGGAAATTCGTAAACAAAAACCCTAAGTAGTGCCGCCCTGGTGACAAATATAATTTTTAGTTCACTGTTAAAATTACGAACGGTAATTTCTTAACCTTAGAAAATTTGATTTTATGCATCAAAAGAGAATACACAAACAGAAGTAGCTCCCACTAACCATAGGCAAAAATATCAAAGATCAGCAGCCACCACATTGTGGTGAGTGTGAGTTGCTTGAGATTTTAATGGAATCTTCATATTAACTCCACCACCTATTGCTTATTGCTTTCAAACTGCCAATAAGGGAGAGGCGTGGGATCACATGAGCTACCATGTCATTCTGTAGCACGATACATGACACGGGCCACCATGGGCGATGGCCACGGGTGGGCCTACACCAACACACACTACATAACACGACAAAATTACGCAGGACAAGACAGAATAGAGAAGGAAAGAAAATAGAAATAAATCAAGACAATAGCAACAAGAAAACAAAGAAAAAAAAGTACATACACACATAATGATGTGTTTCTTTATTGTTGAAATATCGCCTTGAGACCTTAGCGAAAGGCGCTTATACTTATAAATATACTTATCTTTATTATTATTATTGTCCTTAAAGTCAAATGGAAGTTAGTCTTTTGGGTCTGTCTCTAAATCTAAGGAAGACTGGAACATTCCATACCTTGGGTGTGGTGCAGCAGCACAATTTGGGTACGTGAGGTCAAGGCATGGGTGCCAGTGGTCAGCCTATACCATGGGTGCCAGTGGTCAGTCTATACCAATCCTGACAGTCATAATTATGCCATCCTGAAAATTTCCATTTTTTTCGCTTTTAAAAAGAAAGAATAGTGTGTTAAACACTGTTTAAGTTTAAGACGACAAACATGAAGTTTGCAATACTTAGGCCCACATACACACTATCGCTTCAGTAAAGCTACAACAATCCTGAAATCTGACGGGAAAAATTTTGTCAATCCATTAATGGAATTTTCAATCCGTTGCTTTCTCATTCCTGAAACTCCTGAAAACTCAGGAAGTCTGGCGGCACCCATGTGAAAAGGCCTAACCAATACCAGTGGCTACAGCAGCATCAATCGTGGCTTTCCAATTAATTGGATATGACTAGGACAGGCGGGAAGCAATTAGAATTATAGAAATAGAATATACTGTCACCTTTTCATTTTGTTTCTACAGCTATTCATGCTTGACTGTACATTTTTGTGGATCTTTTGTTCACTAACGTTAAACTGTTTAAAATTGAATTAAAATAATTGACACAGACACACAGAAGTTTAAAAAAGTCAATGTCTACAGTATATAATACAGTATACCCATTTTGCGGTCTACGACATAATCACATCATGCCAGTAACAATGAGTATGTATAGTTTTCCTTTTTTTGGGTATGTTTATCGAGTTTTAGGGCGCTTGCAACTGCTATGGTCATATAAGTGCCCAGAGGTAAGTAAGATGATAGCCTAGTTAAAAGAATAGCCATACTTTGACAATGCCAAGGACGTTTCACACAGAGATGATTTACAATGAAAGAAATATCATTTCTCAAAAAAGGTGAGAAAGAGGGGATTTACAGGGGGAAAAACCACCTCTAACAAACAAACAGATTATAGCCACCACAAACTTGACACACGATTCAGGTCAAAGGAGACCCAGGATATTCTACCGCCCTTTGTGCACAAAAGTACTAAGTCCTTCTAGATAACAAGTGACCCCTTAGTTAGGTACCACAGTGTAAAACATGGGGGATGACCATAAGTCTGTCGGGAGAACAAGCAGGACCAAGACTGAGCTAACACAGATACAAAACAGTTGTGTTTATGCTTGTTAAAGGAGCACTGGATGGAGTGCTGGAAAAAGTAAGATGATAGATAAATCCCAAAGATAAGAAACAGAAGTAGCGCCCACCAGAGGCGCCGGCCAACCTCCCGCCAGGGGTGAGTAAGATGATAGGCTAATTAAAAGAACAGCCAGACTTTGAGCCTGCCAGGGCGTTTCACAAAGAGATGATTTACAAGGGTAAAAATACCTCTAAAAAATGTCACAAAGCTGATGATTTACACCGGAAAAACAATCACCAAGCAGGACAAACAAACAGATGATTGCTACCACCCACACCATGGACTATTTTATGGTCCAGGGAGACCCAGGATATTTACCGCCTATTTTCTACTAAAGTACTCAGTCTTTCTAGATCGCAAGTGAAGTTAGGGAGTAAAACATGTTCGAACAACAGGCAGGACCAAGATTGAACTAAAAGATACTTAACAGCTGTGTGTATGCTAGTCAACCCTTTCAATGCTCCGGACACATTAAAAATTTTCAAGGTTTGCCTGTTCTTATACCAGATAAATTCTGATTTTTCTGGTATAAGAGCACATATTTTCAAGAATTTAGCATATTTCAGTTGGGTTAGAAACAGACATGGCTGCGAAAGGGTTAAAGGAGACCGGAGAGTTTTGGAAAAAGTAAGATGATAGATAAAGCCAAAAGAGAAGAGACAGTGCCTGCCAATCGCCCGCTGTTCAGTTTTTTGTCCTATAACAACACCATCACACAAGTGTGTGACAGACAGTACACAGTGTATAATGCGGACATCGTTGTGTGTATCTTGACTCAATGCATACATACAATACAGTGCATTGTCATTGTGAAAATCGACCACACATTAAATGATCGAGGCCAATACATGTACAATACCCTACTTGCAACAAAAATAAATTAAAAAAAACAAGAGTACAATTAAAAAAAAATAATTGCACTTTATTTCCATCATGTTTAAGTTGACATGCCATATCTTTTATATATTTTTATGTAAACGCATGTGTGTCAGGGTTTAACCCTGTCAATGCCAAGGTTATTTCTCAAATACATCAAAATCTTCAAGATTTGCCTGATCTTGTACCAGATACATCATATGCCAAACATTAAAAGAAAGGGTTAAGTCTGGCACCACAATGTCATTTCATAACACAACCCTGGAAATGCAACAAAAGTAATCAGAGAAAATGAATTAATTTTTTTTTTAAAATGCACCTTGGATTAAATGGAAAGTGATAAGTTATACAGTAAAATGAATTTAGTTGGTCAGGCCAAAAACAAGACTTAACATATGTAATAGGACTAAAAATGACTTTAAAAAAATCAAACATATAAAAAAATAAAAACAATTTGGAAAACATTCTTAATTAATAGTCTAGAGGTATGTAAACATATTAAATTCAAAGTAAAAAAGAAGCAAATACTTGTATTATATGCACAGAAAATTCACATACTCGGAGTGTAAATTTTACTTCAGTAAAATACTTATAAAAACAATTTTGATTCAGAAAAGTTTTGATATTAATATAACATTCATCACTATTATATATTGAATTAAGATACAAATCAAATCTTCCTCACAAAAATAAACAAATAATTCAGTCAACAGAGGTTACAGTTACAGGAACTAAATCTGACAAACCAACATTTACTACAACAACAATATCAGATATGCTGTGAAGCTGTATAGATCTATATAAAGTATATTTGCATTGCATGTAAATCATATACAAAATCTGTTTCTCTATTTGAAAAGACATTCAACCCGTCTATTCCAAAATTCTTGAAAAATTAATATGGCACAAATGGTGAAGTCCAAAATATTTCAATGAGGAAAAATCACTTGTATTATGACCATTGATTAATATTTCATTGGATAGGGGATGAGATAAAGCTGGTAGACTAAACAATAGAGACAATTTATGAAGACCTTTCCACTCGGCAATCCGATCCCCTGAAAAAAGGAATTTCAAGTCAAGTTGTATTCTCAGTCTGTGCTGGGCGAATTCTGCTGTAAATTTCCTAGGGTCCAAACCCCATCCCTAATTCACAAACTACCTCCATTGTGTTCTCTGCTCCTGGCAAAACAGGACACACAAACAAAAGTAACAGAGACAAGACGCACAATAACAGGAGTAGCTTCAATTTAGTAAGTCGTAATTGATAACAGACAGAAAACTGTACACAATCTATTCCAATCCCCCCCCCCCCCCCCCCCCCCCGTAAAAAAACCCAAAGATTCCAACCCTCAAGCCAATTGGTACAAATGCTGGCCCTTGAAAACGGACTGACAATGACAGCAGGTTTTAAAAGTTGAGGACTTTCCTTGTTAAAAGTATTTGATGGGATCACTCTCTGATTTATTGGGGAGAATGGAGACCAGATTAGGCTCTTCATTCGTGTGCGGCAAGGGTCTGAAGACTCTCATATGAATGAATTCGTTATTCCCGATATGAACCTGAAAAAAAACAAATCAACAACAAAAAAAGTAAACGATAGAAAAAAAAAGACATAGGGAATTGACCTTGATCTCTGTGACTGTGATGGTTTCAATACAATAGCTGACCAATTAACAAATTGTTGTAAATGAATACAATTTGACAAAAGTTAATTTCTATATTTTAATTAGAAATAACCAGAAGACAAAATCATTTGAAAAAATTACATATGACCTCTTACACTTACACTCTTAAACTGAGTAAAATAGAGCATAACATTAACCATAACAATCATTCCTCATCCTTGCAGGGACTGACAAATTTGAATACAGAAAATGGGAGGCAACAGAAGGGGGATTGGAATGTGTGTATAAGTGTGAGTGTTTGTGTGTTTGTATGTCTGGGGGAAGGGGGGGGGGGTAAGGGATAGAAGAGGAGGACTGGTAGAGCGGCCATGATGAGTGTGTTATTACACACACTTAAACCTTGTTATAGTGCTAGGTGTGGGGAAAACACTAAGTTGGCGGTATAATGAGGATGGCGGTTTAACAAGAAGTATTTATTATATGCAAGTCATAAATATTATCGAATAGATGTTGGTGGTAGGTGAGAATGGCGGGATGTAACGGGTGGCAGTATAATGAGGATTAGGTGTAGTGCCTGTGACATTGTCACGTAACGCATCCGTTGTCTCTCGCAATCTTAACATTTTTCACACAAACCTCATAGACAGGCATAGATTGTAAATATTTGCAAACTGAATGATCAAGGAATGATACACAATACTTTTAGAGTACTACTAATAATAATGCAATTAAAAAAGACATTCTGCCAAACATCTCTCTGAACATAAAATCTATTCAAATCAAGTTGTGCCAAAATCCCTTATTTTATCAATCTAAAATTTCCATCATGGCTGTTGGGTGAAATTTTTTAAATGAACGAATTAAATGAAAATGTTCCTGGGTGATACCTCATACTCGTACCTTGATGAAAAAGTTGGTACCAGCTACTACTTGTGCCGTGTACGACACTGCTAGATATTCTGCAAACGGATTACCATGCTTCTTCTCAGCCTCAGACTTCACAGTAGCCTGTGAGACAAAAATGGTAAAACATGAAGTTGTGATAATTAAAACAAAAGAACATTTAATTTTGCTAACTGGATAGATATACATACATATATAAAGAAGATCTAAGAGGTGTACCTAATATTTCTTTGCTCATGTCCCCTAGTGTATAATTTCTAAGCTTAGGAATGCTAATTATATCTAGACTGTTGTGCAGTTCACAGAAAAAAGAAATAGTGCTGAAATCTTTATTCTGCATCTATAGACTATAAATATAAACGATTTGAATATTGCTCCACACACTAAAATCAAGAAAATTACAAAATTTTGGCCATATAAGAAGACACCACTCAATCCTAAAAGATATCTTAGAAGACAATGTTGAAGGCAAAAGGTAGGCCACCAAGATCATGGATGGATGATCATGATGTGAAAGGCTGGAGTGGACTGTAAGCCAAAAAAGCGTGTAACAGAGAAGAGTGACCTACTATTTCAAGTCAACCTCTACCTTGAAGATGGCACCAGAAGACTATATATGTTTAGCTGTGGTGAACACTTGCTTACTGCTTACAGGTGTGGCATAGGTGTAACACAATATCCAGCTACACTTCACTATCTAGCAGAGAAAGAAGCATCTTTGGACTTAACTTTAACAGTACACCACCTTTGCTTGTCTACCTTAAACAGAGTCTAGACATATAACTAACAAAGAAATTGCATATGTAAACTATAGAGTATCCAATACACAAAAAGAAAGGTAAAATTCTAGATAGATACCCCTCGATAATAAAAGGCCAGGATCTTCATATCATGCCATATGTCTAAATTCACGCAAAGGACAAGAAGACAAGAAATTCACTTACAATCTCTATGAGCGATTGAATCTCAGCATCGGCAGCATTTTCACTGCCAGTACCACCACAAACCATAGACATTGTCAATTTTAATTGGTAGGAATTTTCTGTCTCTAAGTATAAACTCTTGACTTTGTTGGAGGTTCACTGTCAAAGTTAGTAACTTGTGTTGTTTGAAGTTACAGTTTTCAACAACAGACCGGCCAGAGATAGGTAAAAGTCACCTGACTTTCTTGACTCTGACTGACAGTCACCTGACCAATGTAAACAAAAGGTCTAAAAATGAAGTGTCTCCGGTAAAGTTTTAAGAGCCAGTTGTTCTATCTCTGTATGACGTGCTCTCATACCTGTCTTGAGAGCTCCGCCTTTAGAATTACTTAAATTGTCAGTAATAGGAGTTTAACAGGCAGATACTAACCAACTACTAAGCATAATATATATCTAGTACGAGCTAAATAAACTTGATTTAGCCTCTAACTCTAAGTCGTGATTGTTTTGGATTTCATGAGTGGTGAAAACACTCAGACCAGAATTAAAAGAATTAAGGCTGCAACTGAATTCTCTTTATTTTAAAAGTCGGCCCATGGTTATTAAGTCAATGGTTTCATTTCCGCTGGTCCTGCAGTGACCGTCGTGATCTCGCTACATCCCTGGGCATTTTCTTTGAATTCTCATGTATCTAGATAATAGGATAGGGTGACGTCTTGATTCCACAAGGAATTCCCTTCAAGACTATGCTCGAAACGTCCAGTTTTGTCATGTCACCCGTTCTGTCGGATGCTTTAACATTCAATTTGACTGTAGGTCTCTGGTTCGAATTTTGACGGCGCAAAGTTGAGTCCTTGGAAAAGGCTCTAAACTCACATTTTCTCACCCTACTCAGGTGTAAAATGAGAACCTGACCACAAAGAATGTTATCCTTGTCCGAATATGAATGTGCAAGTGCTTAAACTGGTAGCATGTTACGTCTTATATGTTGAATGTTGCTGTCGGTCAGGGAGCCCTTTCAAGGCGTTTTGAGCAACTTGAGTGGATATTGCGCTACATAAATGTTCGATTAAAAAAAAAATTACCTTTCTTTGCATTTCATTTCATGCCTATAGTTCCCAGCAGCTCCTTTTTCGTTTTTTAAAAAGTCCACAGGGTCACTTGAAAGGTAGGACTCAAAACAATGATTATTTTTTTTGCCAGATGCTGATATGAAGAGCTTTCGGCTGTTGTTTAGCAGCATTATGATATCTACTGCGCAGTTTTGTACACAAAGGGCGGTATGATATTTTGGGTCACTTTGGACTGCTTCGTTGGTGGCCATTATAATAATAATCATCATCTGTTTGTTTGTTTGTTTGTTTGTTTGTCCTTATTACCTATGTGATTCTTGGAGATTATTGGAATTTCAGGTGATAATCAGAATCTGTTTATCAATCTTTTGAATAGATCATAGTTTCCTCCTTGTAATTTTATTGGCAGGGTCCAAGTCTGGCTGTTCATTCAAGGAACTCAGACTACTATCATCGTTTCTAAAACAGAAATTCCCAACAAGCAAACAAAAGCAATTAAAAGCCTTTTATCTCCCAACATACCCTCCACTCTCAGATACTTCGGTACAAGCAAATCGACATGATTTTTTTCTCAAAGTATCGAAAATAACAACTGAATAAGCAAAGCCACTGTAAGCAACAAGAAAAACGACAACAACAATAACGACAACAGCATAACATGGTAATTTAACGAACACAAGTAGATAACATCAACAAGAGTAAAAACAACAATATTTCCTCGATACTTCATTTTTTATTGTATTTCTCAATATCTATATTTTTAAAATTTTTGCATTCATGAATATTTGCAATAATATAACAACACCATTTTAATTCATACACTATTTTCAACATAATAAGATTGTTCTAAAACACCACAACAAAGGATGTGTCAATGATCATCAAGAAGAAGTGAAGGTGAAAAACCAGATGGTCAACACCAGCCACAGGACATTCAGGCACAGGAAGCACACGGCGTTGATGTATTTGGACATCAGTTTGTAATAATTCAGGGGCTCCTTCGAACTTTGGTACTGCGGCTGGCTCTCAAAGGCAGGTTTTGGAGGCAGCTCGTCGGGGCTGGCAGGGCTTTCCGGGGACACAGACCTCGTTTTGTCTTTCCATTTCTTGAACAAGTTTTTGAACGGAAGCAGTTCTTTCACTTCCAGTTCAGTTTTCTGAGTAGAAAATAAGAACGGTATGTAATGATAGTAATAAAATAACAATAATAATGATATGATTATAATAATGATAACAATAACAATAATAATAATAATAGTATTAGTAATAGTAATAATAAAGTGAAGAAGAAGAAAACGATATAAATTCTCCATTTTCATTCCCACCTCCATCTCTCACCGCCCCACATCCTCCAATATCTCTTCCTCACTCTCTCTCTCTCTCTCTCTCTCTCTCTCTCTCTCTCTCTCTCTATCTGTATTTGTCTGTCTGTCTCTTTTCATAAAAAAACCCCACATACACACATGTATAAAAGACTACAAATTCCCTGTACTTGAAACCATCAAAATGGGGATTATGGTGTCCTTCGTTGTCTCTAACCATCAGTTATCATTTAAATCATGATGACAACATGGGATCCTGCATGTTGCTTTTCATGGACATTGAATAAAACTCGTCAATAATGTTTTTTTCATTCAATACAACAGCTGTTATAACGAAGACATGGTGTTTGATGCAAGTTTCTGCTGTCAGGAACTCACAATACAGACGCTTTGAACCGTAGTTGTGTGAAAGGTTAAGTAAGCCTAAACTGGTATCCATATAAAAAAGAGTGTTGTTAACAGTAAGTGTCGACCAAAGAGGTTAATTCCCTTGATTTTGTGTGATTAGTCTATTATTAGCTATATGGTGTCGACCAATAAATCCAGAGCAATTCGTCAGTCTTTACTGGAGCGATTTTTATAGAGTGCATTCGAGAGTGAATCGGAAGGTAGTGGGTTCAAATCCCGGCCGCATCATACATAAGACATTGTGATCGGAATTTTAGCAGCTGGCGCTTGATGTTATGCGACTGGTTGGCCGGTATTAGTATAACATGCAGTGACTGGGTGAGATATTAGAGAGAGAGAGAGAGAGAGAGAGAGGGAGAGAGAGAGAGAGAGAGAGAGAGAGAGAGAGAGAGAGAGAGAGAGAG
>JAUEKZ010143576.1:3729-14990 GCA_031471865.1 Melibe leonina | reverse complement strand
ATCTATCTATCTATCTATCTATCTATCTATCTATCTATCTATCTATCTATCTATCTATCTATCTATCTATCTGTATATCTACCATCTGTCTATCTTTGCCCCCTTCACTCTCTTTCTTTTATTTCCAACAGTTCTGTTAATAGAGATAGAGAGAACAGTTAAATTGAAGGAATGGGGGAGGGGATTTTAAAGTTTTTTGTATGTATTCACATTGGGCTTCAAAGTTTTATTCAACCAAAAAAAAGGAACTGAGACCATATTTATATATGTTCTTTAAAATGCCATAAAATAATGGACTTTTATGGTTTCTAGCATAATATGTATGAGTATATCTGATATTTAAACTCTATTTTTACTATTTAAAAATAATCATATTAATGTCAGTATATAATACTCTACTCATCATGACTTAACTGTAAAGTTTTCTTTGATTCTCCTCCAGGGAGGCTACAATCTCAAATCTCTGTCAGAGTCGGTGGCGTTAAGTCTGAGGGCTCTTCTAGGAGATCCCACTCCGTCCATATCTCCTCTGTCGGCACCAAAGCAAAGGTAAGCATAGTTCTTATAAATCTTGTGGTTTTTTTTTGGTTGTTGGTATAAATCATGTAATAATAAGATATGACAGGCAACATTATCAAATTGTTTTATATAAATTCTTCACAGGAACTTTATCCTAATAGAATATTAGGCTAATATAAGTATATTCAGTAAATTTTTTATTTTATTTTTATCACTTTCATTATTTTTAACACTAAAATGATGATATCCTAATAGAATATTAGGCTAATGTAAGTATATTCAGTAAATTTTTTATTTTATTTTTATCACTTTCATTATTTTTAACACTAAAATGATGATTTTTTTTACTATGTTAGATCACTATTATTGTTGTTACTATCATTATAATAATAATTATTATTACTATCAATGCTTTTACTGTTCCTGTATGATTAATGAAAATGACAAATTACCTGTGGACAATTGAGATATACGTTATTATCTGATGGTTATCATCAAAGTGAGGCCTATATGAAACAAAGTGAAATGCTTTAGACCTAAGATGTTTGAGTTCTTGATGTAAGATACATCAAACTCATTTTTTCCATATCTAATGTGTAGGAAGGAAGGTATTTATTATACTCATTAATCCATCCCTCTCCTTCTCTTCCTTTCATTTTCATCTCTCTCTCCTTTCCTCCCTTTGTGTTTCCCTCCCTCCCTCCCTCCTTATGCCTGAATACCAGTGTGGTGGAGTCAGTGCTTAATGCTGTCAAGTGTCTCCATCCGTACTGGAAAGGCCTGTGCTACCCAGATGTCACTGACACTGAAACCATCGCTGAACAGGCCTACCCTTACCCCAGCGTACTCAAGAATCCACCAAAGTATGTCAATGAGAGAAAGGTTAAGTCTTTGTTTGAGTTGACTGAGAATGACCAAGTAAAAAAGAAGCGCTATGACTGACAGTGACCAAGTAAAAAAGAAGCACTATGACTGAGAATGACCAAGTAAAAAAGAAGCTCTATGACTGAGAGTGACCAAGTAAAAAAGAAGCACTATTTCTATCACAACTAATTAATGATTGCTTTATTTTTTCCCTTCTTTTCATTCATGCCTCATCAGGGCAGGCATGAACTTTTACACAGACGACAGCCGTCCTAAGTTGTTTCCCCTTATACAAGAGTGCGTAGAGGCATCAGTGCTGGAGACAATGGAGGAGATCAACCGACGCATTGACACGCTGATCCGCACCACTTCCCTGGCCTGCCCCCCTCACAAGTAGGTCACTACTGCAGGCTTGCTTGTATATTGTACAGGGATTAGCGATACCAATTTTCCAGTTATGGGTTTGAGGGGTTTGGAAATCTGTTGTGTTTTTACCGTTTTCTTTTCATTCTCCTTTGCTGTCCTTCTAGCTCAAAACTATGGCCTTTGTCTTTACTTACTTTAACTCAATTGTCTAGTGTAATAGATGTCTGTCCCGAAAATATGCAGGTTTTTATTTTTCAGTTAAGAGTGTTTATCCTTAAAATTGTAATGGGTCGCTTTTGTACTCTGGAACGATAAATGGTAGAATTGATTATTCATGTTTTCTGTTAGAATAACCTGTTTTGCTTTGGCTTGTTGGTTATACTTCGATTACTCACCTCCACTGCTAAATAAGCTGCCAGTGTCAGAGTTTGCCGGTAGAGTGACCATCTCTTACCATCATTGGAAACCGTGCTGAGATTGTGTTGTCTGGTGTTATTATACTGGGATTGAGTTACATGATCAAGTAAGCCCTCTATTCATCTTTGTATGGCAGCGCAATAACTTGTGTAGGGAGCTCTGTCTCTGATATGAGAAATTTCTCCTGGGGGTATAATGAAGGGAATTTTATGTTTAAATTTTTTGTTTTCATGATGGAATATGTCCTTCCCTTGTCATGTACCAGACTGACGGTGTGTCATAGTAGCCAGTCGTCTCCTGCCCAGCTGTGTTCCTGTCTGTATGACCAACTCAGAGCCAAAGACTTGTTGAAACTCTGCATTCAGTTAAATGTAAGTGTTGTCTAAAAACCCAGCCATGCTAGTTATGTTTTGACTGTGTGGGCTATCCCTATTTAAAGAACTTTTTTTTATCCTGATTTTCTCAACTTATTACTGAGAAATGGAAATGGTTTAGCACTGGCAGAGCAACTGAGGGGAAACCCTTAACAAGGTAAGCATTGAATATGAATTTCAGATTTTTCAAATTTGACATGAAGAATGATGTATTTCTTCTCCCCCCTCCTGCCTCCATCCACACAATTGTTCTTTTAGACTCCAGATGATGCTTCACAAGTGCAGAATTTTTGTATCAGCAAGTCTATTGACATGGTCATGGAGAAAAAGGTGAGATGATTGTATATCATATTATATCATATCATATTTACAGAGCATATAGGCTGGAAGCCTTTAAAAGCCCTGGAGAAAGGGTCACATTTTACAAATAGAAATATTACAAATTCAAACAAAATTGAATAGATATTCCATGAACGGTATGCAAATAGAACAAAAAGTAATGAAATTGAAACAAGAAACCGCAGGTTCAAAATGGTTAGTCATAAAATTAATGCACATTCTTCTTCTTCTGCTTTTCTTGAGGGCTACAAGGTCACTGCAGCAAATTCAATATCTCCATGCGTTTCTATCCATGGTGTCATTTTCTGGTGTTAGCTCCTTTCTCTTCATGTCTAGCTGGATTGTTTTTATTCAACTTCTGCTAGGTCTGCCTCTCCTTCTTTCTATCAGTTGTCGGTCTAATATTCATGGTCTTCTTCCTAACATATTTTTTGTCCCTTCTTGCTACATGCTCGAACCATCTCAACCTGTTCTCTCTCCTCTTCTCTACCAGGGAAATGATATCATTTTGGATTAATGTTACTTTCACTATCAGATTATGTGTTTTCAGATTGTCCGCTGTGTTTATTATGTACCAAGTGGTATTTACCTCTTGACTTTAAACATTCTTTTATTTTTATGGTGCATTTTTTTTTAGCCAAAGCATCAAATTCGTGTGCTTTAATTGATTATAATGTATAATTATAAAGTGTTTTCATTCTAATAATATATTTACTGTTTTTATATATTTAATTTTCACCATGTAAGAATGTATTCAAACAAATAATTGATATGGCGTGAAATGTGCCGATAAGGGTGTTGTTTAAATATGTAGCAACCAAAGGCAAGGAATACATGTTAGACTGTATTTGCGACAACTCACATGAAGCATAATGAGATTAATTGACAGTCATGAATTGTTTCTCCCATCCACCAGTCTGTAGCCAGTCTGGTCATCTGCGACGCCCCTTCCTACCCAGAGTGCAACAGCTCCCTTGGAATTGTGGAGAACCACAGTCTCATATCTGCCATTAAACATGCGAAGAATAACTGTCAGGTCAAAAGGTGAGTGAGTCAGTAGATAGTTTGCAAAAATGTCAAGAGCTATCTGAATTTTTTGTTAATGTTGCAAAAAGGCTGGAACTTAATGATTGAATACATAGCTCTATGTTTGATCAATAAAATATGTCAAGCATTTATTTTTGTTTTTCAGAATACTCGTTGTTGAAATATCAGATTGCAACATGACTACAGCCACAGAAGTCTCATCTGGGTATGTACCTAGGTACACGTGTCATTCTATATTCAGTCTTTGTACCATGCTATATATTTGTGTAGACTGTGTATGTGTGCATACACAGTGACATCTTCAATAATAGACTAACTCAAACTTAATTTCACTTTTTTTGTTCCTTTTTTTGTGTGGAGATAATGTTAACTTTCTTTCTTGTTTAATGCTGTGCTGCATTTGCCTCCATGCTACAGAAACTTTTAAAGCTCTATGGGCTGGTAAGCTGTAAACAGCTTAATTTTAGAAGTGACCTGAGAAAGATTCTCTTACCACCACTGCCTGTCATTCTCTGTCTTGTTTATGTTGGATGATTTTCATGGTCTGCTCCATGCTTTACCATTTCATTATCCTTCCACGTACAGTGTGTTACAAATCTCCTTGGCCCTGCCTGGAGTGGGAGACAGCAAGGGGAAGCAATCTACACACTCAGAAACTGGGGACAGGGGCAAAGATGGACACATCTTCATTCCTTTTGGCAAGGTGAGGTGATAATAATCATGATGATGAAAATTATTTTATTTAGCATACAGTAGAACTTTAGTCAACCCAATTTAAAAAACTTTTTTTGTTTTTGTTTCTCTCCTTTAATAGAAGATTCTTATCTCTGGTTTATATCTTCTTACTATACAAAGCACACCCAGTGCAAAAAAAAAGAAATAAAAGAAATTGTCTGACAGTTTGGAAATTTTCACACAAGTACAAACTTTTTTGTTTATTTTTAGTTTGTAAAGTATAAAAGCTATAAATACAACAACTTCTCTGAAAGTATGCTTGAACTTGAGTTAAAGAACTGCTTTTCTGTGCTATATTATGATAGGACAGTAAACTTTTTTTTTAACAAAAAAAAACCCCCCAAAGCAAAGCAATGTTTTTTTTTAAAACCCAGTAAAAAAGCCTCTAAAATTAAAATAGTTTATTTATCACATTATTTTATTCCGTTTCATTTGTGAAATGTATTTTGCTCAGTCATAATCTCTCTATTTCCCTCACTGTCGTGTACCAAGCCAAGCCTCTGACAGAGTCTGTTCTATTGTTCTCTTCCCCAGGGTCCTGTCACAGATGCTGACATTTTGACTGTTTTTCATTTGGTTGTGCTTCCGCTTTCTTATGAAGTAAGATTTTACGGGTGTTAAACGAGCAACAACCTATTCATATTTTCCTTTTTGAAAAAAGCAGCTGACTGAAAACCAGAGTTTTGTCCCTTACCTTATGGTTCAGGGCGATAGAATTATGCAAGGCCTTCTTTTTATTTTATTTTCTATATATGACATTTACAGCAGTGGGATTTCTACTAGTCATATATTGTAAGTTTAAAATTGTTTTGTTGTCAGTCATAGGTGCAAGAAAAATGATAAAACATTTATCCTTTTTGTTATCCTATGTTTTCCTTTTAAAAATGTATTTTTAGAGTACTTAGTTACTTCACCTCTTGGTGCTTGATCAGCACATCAGGTTTAGAGAAGCATGCCATTATTATATCATATCATATTTACAGAGAATATAGGCTGGAAGCCTTTAAAAGCCCTGGAAAAAGGGTCACATTTTGCAAATAGAAATATTACAAATTCAAACAAAATGGAATAAATATTGCAGGCACGTTATGAAAATAAAACAAAAAGTAATGGATTTTCATTTGAATTGGTGTTTTATCTTTCTTTCCACAGTTTTGTCCCGATTTTGTGTTGTTCTCATGGGACTCTTCCACCAAAGTAAGTGACAGGTGATGGAGCTGCATGTCGCATTAGGCAACGCGCTACATTTACAAATGTATATTTTATATTAAATGTAGTGTTGGAAGTGCTTGAAATCACAATTTGTTTTTTTTTTTATGTTGCCTCCTTATCAATATTAAAAAATATTTTAAAGATTTGTTTACTGTGTTCGTAGTTATGTGTGCCTTTTTGTGCAGAATTATTGCTACTGGTGCCCTGATCATATTTCAAGTGGATTTCAGCTTTTTTTTTCAGATACAAATGATTAATCTCAATTAGTATATTTGCACATTGTGTCTCTCTCTCCTACAGATGTCACGACCAGTGATGGGGACACTGACTCAGTACCTCCGAGGTTTGGCCCAGGGCAGGATGCTTATGATGGTGACAAAATCCTCATCTCCCTCCTCCTCCCCCTCGTCTCACAACAAGAATGGTAACTCTGGAGACACAGGGGGCATCATTGCTTGCACAGAGCAGGAAGTGAGCCTGATCAATCAGTGTGCCAGGGTGCTGCTGGGAGAGAAGTGCCCGGTAGTGCCAAAGTACCAGCTCTCTGACAGGTAGGCTGTCGTGTTCGCAGTCTACAGAATTATTTACCTGTGCTCTGTGTCCAGAAGTGAAAAAGATAGACTCTGTACAATCCTTTCACTCTCTTCATTATGTTCCATCTCTTCGGGTGTAGTGTAGCAACATGTCTTTAACTGAATTTGATTCTTAGCAAGAATAGTTATTTTCTGTCTGCTCGAAGTGATTGCTGCATTTCTTAATGCACGTCTCAGGTCAGGCCTTGCTAATCATAGTCAAACACAGAGCCGAGAAAGGAGCTTTGATCAAAATTCTAAAGCAAACATGTGATTGAGATCAACCCACTGATAGTGCTTTCATTAATTTTATCTTTGCACATTTCTTAGATAAAACATTTCAGTACGAGTTAAAAAGAAAAGGATTTTGTGGAAGGAGTGGGTTTACAATTCATTTAAGATGTAGAATTACAAAATATTTTAACTCATTTTTATCTAGATCCTTAAATAAGTTCCACTCATTGTTTGTCTTATTAAAATTAAAATTTTTATTTTAACCCTTTGAGTCAACAGATGTAATATATATGAAATATTGTTACTTTTTGTATCATAATTGTAATTCTATGCCTTGTTTAACATTAACATGACTTCTATGCGTATCTCTATACAGGACATCTGAGATCATTAAAGAAATGACGGACAGTCTCAAACATCATTGGAAGTCTTTTGTCTATCGGGGTAAGAATGTTAACAAAATACTGCTTAGAAACAAAGGCAAAGAATGGAGGTTGGTTGGGAAAAAAGGATCTTTCCAAATAATTGCACTGTGGTTTGAGAAAATGCTTGGAAGATACCTTCATTTTTATTGAGGGCAGCATGAAAAATAGCAATAAAATCTTAGGCTATGGATAAATCTGTATTTTTATGCAATTTTTGTATTTGATTCTTTTAGTTCATGACATTGATAACTATATTCAAATTATTATAATAATGAAACTGTAACTCATCGACATGATTTGAACTGCAAATAAAATAACAATAACCCTTGCTTAGTTCTGTAAAAAAAATATCTTGTCTGGCAACTGTGAAACAAATGAAAATGAAAATTATAAACATGAAGTGGCTTTGCGTACAACAAGCAAAATACATGATGATATGGCTTATAACACACATTCATTTTACTGGTTTTACATTATCAGGCTTTTGGCATATTTCAGTTCACTGAAATCTGATTATCTGGTATAAGAACAGGCAAGTTTTGAGGATTTTGGTGGCCTTAGCAGTGAAAGGGTTAAAAACCAATGTTCTTGTAGTTGTAAATACAATTTTGTTTTAAACCAGATAAAACATTTTAGGGTTATTTTTTTTATGGGAACTGTTATTTTAAAAATAATTTAACGTTTCTTTTGCTCCTGACTGTATATCAGGTTCTCCAATTTGAAGTTATTGAAAACTTGTACTCTTTTTTCCCTCTGACAGTTCAAATTCCAAAGCAGACCTCATGAGATGTGTACTACTCAAGCACACCCACCTCTCTCTTCCCCCTATCACCCCTTCCCCTCTTCCCCTCTCACACACTTGACAACAGAGGAGGATAATGGAATGACTCTTCTAAAGACTATTATTGCTATGGACTTGTCCTTTCCTCATTCAGTTGGCAGAAGAAAATTCAGCATTATAACATGATTTAGTTCACAATTTTTGTAGGGTTTTGTTTTGTCATACCGAGTTGTAGAGCTTAAAAAAACATGGTTGTTATACAGTTGTTTTATTTGATAATGGGAAGATATTCTTTACACTTGTGTGTATCATCCGTTAAAGGATTTGTGATTTTGGAAGTCAGCAAATCACCCATTTCTCTAGCCAAGTTATATTCAAGGGTTGATAAGGTTTCTCCTATTAAATTTGTTGTTGTTTTAAGGTTTGTTTAAGAAGTAAAGGAATATAATTTATTTTACCGTTTAAATTTACCCGGCCCAGTTGCTCTGTTTGGTTGAGCCTTTTAGAACTGTTGGCCATCCCATACATACCCAATGAAGTAATAACTCTTCTATTGCCAAGTTTTTTTTTGTTTACTAAATACCATGTGTGTGTGTACCTACTCCTTCACATGAATCTAGTCCCAGTCACAACATATGCTGAAAAGACATTGACCATAGAATTGTTTTATTTACTGTTTTTGTCATTTGAAACCATTTTCCTTTTTTTAATGTTGTTATAGTTGTTGTGATTTGTGTGTGGATTTTTTTTAAACCATGAATTTATCTAACTAATACAATAATATACAGGTTTTTTATGTTGTTGCTGTGTTGTTCTCATGAAAACAATAATTACAATTGTGCAGCTTGTGAGGTACAAGGAGGATTTGTATTAGGCCTGGGCGGAAATTTAGATCTATAACTAGATATCTAGTTATTTCTCTGTACCTAGAAAACTGGATGACACTTTAGAACTGCTTTAGAACTGGATTTGGAATTGCTTTGGCAAACTGGCTGTGCTTTCGACTTAGTTCCTCATTGATTTACTGCTCTGTTTGCTCCTAGGCAACTATTATGGGCCGCCCAGGGGAGAACACGCCCTGTGTTATTGTAATAGTCAGTCTTCTCTCTCTCTCTCTCTCTCTCTCTCTCTCTCTCTCACCCTCCATCCCCTCCCACTCACTAACCTTCTAGCATTCTCGCCTACCTGCCATTGACAATAACCTCTGACCCCTATCACACAAGGGGGGGGGGGGGGTTGGGGTCAGTGAGTGGCTGCATAACGTTTGTCACATCACAAACATTATTTATTGCATCGGTTGTCGCTTCCCTTATCTCTCCCCTCTCCTCCCTAGCCCGCATGGGGTACTACTCGACAACCATACTGCAACTAGATCTAATACCAAGTCTTTGTGATCCACATGTCAAAGTGGATGAGATGAGAACTGAGAACCAAGTCTGGCCTTGCAAGTAGGTCAGAACTGGATCTGATCCAGATATTGCAAAGCAATTCTAACTAAATATCTAGATCTATGGTAAGCAGTTATAGGCCCAGGCCTAATTTGTATAGTTCTTCCTTGCCTGGGTCAAGTATAACATTTGCTATTTGTCGCTCGGATTAAATGTTTCCTTTGACTTTGAGCCTTGCACAGTTGGTTACTTTGGGCTTGTAGCTTGGGCTACATATTATAGGTCTTTGATAACTACTGCTAAGCTTACATTTTGGGTTAGATCTACTATACTATAACTATAATACATATTCATGATTTTTTTTTCTTTTTTACTTTCACCCTTTTTTAAAAAGAAAATGTTTTATTCAATGTTCCAATTCTATATTTTGCCTGAATTATCACTTAGTTTCCCTTGGCTAACATTCATGTAATAAAGTTAGCAGTGTCACACTTCGTCTCCAAAAATAATTTTCCTTTGTCTTCCGTTTTCCACTGATGGAATTTTTACAAAATCGCATTTTGAAGGTTACAGATTACCTTACTGGATAGGATATACAGTTTTAGATTCTCTTATACAATATACACAGCTGTGTGGAATTAGGGTGGTTGATTTTAATTGTTTTTATTAGCATCATTTTCTTTAGTAAAACTGTAAAATGGGCAAAGCTTTCTTTGAGCCACTCTACTACCCAAATAGACTGCTAAGGACGACAAAATCTTCAATATTTGCCATTCTAATACCAGATAAATCATATTTTAGTGAACGAACATATGCCAAAAGCCTGAATTTCAGCCTTTTGGCATATGTCAGTTCACTAAAATTTGATTTACCTGGTATAAGAACACGTACACTTTCATGATTTGATGGACAATGATTTGAACATATGTAGATTGACAACGGCAGATGAGGGCATTCGTAAGTCAGATGATTATATTGTCGTGTGCCAGTGAAGAAAAAGTCACATTTGTCAGTATTAGATAAAGTAAGTCATGTTAATAGGTTTTTTTTGGGTTTTTTTACTTTATATAAATGTCTGAATTCCTATTTTACATTATATTTCGCTCATCCAGCCTTTGGGTATGTGTTCATTGTATTATCTGCTCTTCATTGAAAAAGGTGCATTAGTGTGACTTAACACAAATGGTTTTATCGGATAAATACAATACTAAGAAAGCACACGTCCATTACCCACACTATATCTACAACTGTCAAGTCTTGCTTATCCTCTACTTGCATTGGGAGGGAAGAAGAGTGGGTGTGGCTATTTTGCTACCTATCTATGTTTTTAATGCAGTTACTACTCACTGATCAACAAGTTTGTCTCATAAAAACAATATTATACAAAGGTAGTTTCACAGTGAAAAAAATTATATTCAAACGACATATTGAAGAAATTGATTTATATTTATGAAGTTAGCATTTTTTATTTTAAATACAAAATTACAATACATTTGAAACAATAATTTACCGTTTTACAAAAAGCGGAGGATCTGCTATTGTTGACTGTGATTGATATCAATTACATTGTCAATTATCAATTAAACATTGTGCCAACTTTCTGTTTTCTCTCTGTTGGTGCATTGTTGTGTCTCTCCATCTCCAAGTGCAAATGTGTCTTTTGGGCTTGTTCCAGTGGAAGACCAGGATGACATACCAAACATCAGCGTCAGTATTATTATCATCCCTGAATTTTGGGTTATGATATCTAGCAGGGCTATCTATCTATTCACTCTGACAGAATGGAAAAGTCATCATGCTTTTAGAACATGCACGGCCATCTAGTCTCTCATACATAATTACACACACTATCAATAATTACCTGTATCTATATAATGTATAACTTGGATCATTTACTCGACTCATAGACTGTCTTACAGTTGCCACTGCTCCACTCAGTCATTGCGTGGCAGCTGTCCACCATTGTTGTCCTCTCTATCTGGCATGTA
>JAUEKZ010143465.1:0-14992 GCA_031471865.1 Melibe leonina | reverse complement strand
ATAATTATCTCTTCCTGCCTGTCTTGACATCTTTAAATCTCTATCTTTTTTTTCATTGATCCAGTTTGCTCCGGCTCTTGTCCTCTTTACGCTGTCCAGAACAACGACTGTAGCTGTACATGTTCTGCTGGACGTGTGCTGAGAAATAACCAATGTGGTACGTACCTAACTATGGGCACAAAATTTTTTTTTTTAATAAATGATAGACATTTGCTGTTTTATATGACACAAATGTTGCTATAATATTAACTTTTTCCTGAGCAATATTGTTTCATATGATTGTGTCTTCCAGTCAGTCAAGGTTTATATTTTGTTGTCATTTGGATGGGTGTCTGACATCCTCAAATTTCTATCTTTGTTTTCTTTCATCCAGTTTGCTCCGGCTCTTGTCCTCTGTACGCTACCCAGAACACAGACTGTAGCTGTACATGTTCTGCAGGACGTGTCTTGAGAAATAACCAATGTGGTATGTACCAAACTGTAGACATAAATGAACCTAGGTTGATCCCAATTAATGATATGCAGAATTTTTCGTTAGAACAAGTTTAACCAAAATTATTGTTTTGCAATGAAATTTTCGTAAAATTAATTGTGCTATATGACTGTGTCATCTTGTCAATCCAGTTTGTTTTCATTGTGACAGCCTGTCTGACATCCTCAAATCTTTATTTTTGTTTTCTTTGATCCAGTTTGTGCCAGCTCTTGTCCTCTGTACGCTACCCAAAACACAGACTGTAGCTGTACATGTTCTGCTGGACGTGTGCTGAGAAATAATCAATGTGGTACGTACCAAACTGTAGCCCAAATAAACTTTAGTCAACCGTAACGAATGTTTGTACACTTTTATTTAGATTTTTATATCTATAGCTGAACTTTTTATATTGATTGGTCTGTTAGGCCGGGGATGTGGCTGCCTAGTGCCACAATCAAAGACATTGATAAGGCTTGGAAAAAGAGTGTTGAAATATACACCTAAGACCAGTATTAATGGGAAATGAAAAAAAACAAAACTTTTTTTAACATGTATCTTGCAACTTGTGACTGCTCAGGGATAAAGAATCAATTCTATCGTGGATGATCTGCACAACATGATTTGGATGCATTTTGAATTTAAATTTCACTTAATAAAGTTAATCAAATAGAGATAACACTTATTTATCCTGATGCAAAGTGATAAGATTGTAGGCACTGTTGAGTCTCTGGTATATTCGGAACTCATGGTTAATAAAATATCAACATGTTTTAACCCTTTCAAGGCTAAATATACCAAAACCTTCAAGGTTTGCATGCTCTTATACCAGATAAATCAGATTTTAGTGAACTGACAGATGCCAAAAGACTGAATTTCAATTTCGGAATATGTCAGTCCACTGAAATCTGATTTATCTGGTCTAAGAATATATAAGTTTTGAAGGTTTTGCATGATCTACTTGGTTACAATCAGAGCTCGCTGTGAAAGGGTTAAGAAGACAAAGACATAATGACACAATTGCCGTTTTGGCCTAAAGTCTTCCTACGGACAAACACAACATAAGTACAACACACCACAAAAATATAATACAATATGCAAAGCATATGATCCATTCGTTTCTGTTAAGGAAAAATGTATTATCTGTGTTTCAGCCTGTGCCAACAGCTGTGGTGCCAATCAGGTCCAGAACAGTCAGACCTGTGGATGTTCTTGTCCCAACACGTGTCCTCTGTACGCTACCCAGAACACAGACTGTAGCTGTTCATGTTCTGCTGGACGTGTGCTGAGAAATAATCAATGTGGTATGTACCAAACTGTAGGCACAAATGACTTGTAGTTGATCTCAATGAATGAAAGACCAAAACCTTTGTCTGTTTTTTTTTACAATCTCAATGATCAGAGATGTTAAAGGATTGTGTAGTATCACTCTGTCTTCTAGTCTACCCTGCTTTCTAGATTTTTGTCAGTGTGAAAGGCTGTCTGACATCCTCAGATTTTTATCTTTGTCTACTTTTATCCAGTTTGCTCCAGCTCTTGTCCACTGTATGCTACCCAGAACACAGACTGTAGCTGTACATGTTCTGCTGGACGTGTGCTGAGAAATAATCAATGTGGTATGTTGAATAGATTATGTAGACAGGAATATTTATAAATGATTTTTATGTTATATCATATTTCTAAATCTAATGTTGAACTTATTTTCAATAAATATAATGATAAGACTGATGATGATAAGGAAAAACCAGTACATTTCTGTAATATCTTATCTATCAACACCTCCTCTAAACAAGAGCTCTAGATGCTTGAACTAGCTAAGATAGACAGGTAGGACTTACCAATTCCTGGCTATCACCTTGTTTTAACAGGAAGGTGGGGAGCAAGCGCTGAAAATTACAACAAATGAGTCAAACTTTAGATAATATGCCGTGGAGAAACAAGCCAAAGCCAAAAATGGAAGAAAAAAAACTATTATGTTATGTTTCTAGGTTTTTTTCAATTTTTGTCCCTCCTGGTGGGCAGCACACTGTGCCTGATCAGTGTTTCAACCAGACTGGTCTAATGAGTCGTTCACCTTTTTTAGGGACAGGATATTATTACTCATACTCATACTCAGATTTAAAAGAAAGGAAAGAGGGTCTGTATAATATTGTATACTCAGATTTCAAATAAAGGAGAGAGGGTCCGTATAATATTGTATACTCAGATTTCAAATAAAGGAAAGATGGTCTGTATAATATTGTAAAAAATTTCCCCTGTTGAGGGATCAATAAAGTTATCTTATCTTATCTCTTATAAGGTGTTTGCTACATCTTGTAAAGCAGCTTGTTTGGAAGAAAATAAGTCTGCTACATTTGATCTGGAAATGAATTCATGTTTTTTATTAATCAGGCATTTTTTTTTTTTAATGCACATAGGTATTTATATTTTTTTAAAAGCTTGTAATGTAATATGATCAGATATTTCCATTTAAACTATCCTGGCCGGTATTTGTTCCAGAATGTGCCAATGTATGTGGAACCAATGAAATCCAGAACAGCCAGACCTGTGCTTGCACCCCAAAGACTTGCACTAACGTGTGTCCCCAATACGCCACGCAGGCTTCCGACTGCAGCTGCAACTGTGATACTGGACGTGTGCTGATTAACGGACAGTGTGGTGTGTAGTTATCAAAATTACATGTTATTGGAGGCTGTTTACAACAGGCAGTGCTACCAGCAGCTCTCTCTGAAACACGTAATATCGTACATGCTTCTAAATTCAAACCCTCCAGTGAAAGCCCTTCGAGCCATTCTCTAAAGCATGACCTAACTTTCATTCAATTTCATTGCATTACACATTCCAAAACACTCACAATACACTAGTGTATGGTAGGCTTGTAGTTGTGGTCACTGACTGAACACGAGGTCTTATCCCGCTGGGTACACAGCCTGCTAGTCAATCAATGCCTAAACGTCATTACTTCACCCTCCTAATTCTTAACCCTTTCACAGCGATTCCAACCCAACTGAAATATGCAAAATCTTGAAAATGTAAGTGTTCTTATACCAAATAAATCAGATTTCAGTGAACTGACACAAAAGCCTGATCACTGAAATATGATTCATTTGGTATGAGAACGGGCAGTCATGAAGATTTTTTATTCCTTAGCATTGAAACAGTCAAACACTTACTTAATGCACATATGCACAGGCACACAGGCATCACCTTTGTGATCTGTATCATTGTTGACTTTACACCATGAGGGAATTCAAATATTTGCTCTAGTCATCATAGCATAACGTACAATCATGAATATTATTTGACTTGTATTTGCATTTAGTATAATGAGCAAATGCATGACACCAAGTGTCTCTGTTCATTCTGAATTGGAGGTTTGTGTGTTTTCTGCTGGTTTTTGGTGTTATCGCAGTTATATTTTATTCTCTTCTCTTTTAAATCTGCATTGAGTTTTCAAAATTTCATGACTTAATTTTCATGAATTCCGATGTATTTTTATAAATCTTTTGTTTGAAATCAATTATGTTATACTAATTATAATAACGTGCTATTTAATTTTATTTCTTTTTAATCCTAATTTAAACAACCATTTATAATTATCATATATTGTCATTATTATTATTATTATTATTATTATTATTATTATCATTATGATGATGATGATGATTTTTATTATGATGATGATGATTATCGTTATGAAGATGATGATAATGATTGATGATAATGATGATGATTATTATTTTCATTTTGTTTATAGTTCTGTCTAATACTGGCAACTCGTGTCCTGAGCTGATGTGCCAGAATGGTCAGCGGGCGGTGCGAGACTGTGAGGGCAAGTGTAGCTGTATTTGCGGAGCAGGATTCGCAGGCGAGCTGTGTCAGATCAAGGTCACAGGTACACAACTGCAATCTGCAATTAACTCTTTCACTGCAGGGTTTAATATTAACCAAACAGAATGTATGCAAAATCTTGGAAAATAACGTGTTATGATACCATGAGATTTCAGTGGACTGAAATTCAGGCTTTTGGCATAATATATATCAGTTCACTAAAATCTTGTTTTTCTGGGATATAAACTGGCAAATCTTGGAGATTTTAATATCTAGTTAGCAGCTTAAGAAATGACCTTAGCATGGTAAGGGTTAACGCATACTCACTCATTTCAGTTTCACTTTCAATTTCAGTTTATTTATTTACATCAGTCTGTCTATCAGTTTCTATGTCTGATTTTCACACTGGTGGCCAAAGGAAGCTGAAAAATGTGTTTGTTTATTGAGAGTTTTAGGGCACTTGCAAAAAGAAAAAGAGATAAATCTTAAATAATTGATAATTTAATAAATGAAACTCAGGCTCTTGGCATATGTCAGATCACTGAAATTTGATTTATCTGGTATAAGAACAGGCAAGTCTTGAAGATGTTGATGTTTAGTTGGTAGTTTGAGAAACAGCCTAATCAGTGAAAGGGTCAAATGAGTTTTAAAAGGGCATTCAAAAGGTCACAGCCTGACCAAAACCAATCTGTCTCTGTCAGACTGAAAATAAATGGCTGATATCTTTTTTTTTTTTTCCAGCGGAACTCTGCAACGACTGTCAGTACAGCAACGGAAATTACCAAACGGGTGTCAAGGGCCAATGTAACCTCTTTGTCATCTGCATGCCAGCCAACGGGGAGAGCCCGGATGGTCGTGTTCGTCCCTCCGCCTTCAACCCAATCATCAAAACCTGTGCTCTAGGCACCTTGTATATTAGACGACCAAATGGGTGGAGGGGATGCGATTTCCCTCAGAACGGAGTTTGTGATCAAGGTATGGTCATTAGAACTCAACTTGATATGTACTGGGAAGGTACTTTCAAATATTCTTCAGTTGTTCTTTCCGAAGATTGTTTTGGTTTCGTAGGATATAGATTAACCCACAGAATCTAACCATAGTAAACACTTTCTATCTCATTTTCTCTCCCTCTCTTTTTCTCTCTCTCTCTTCCTCTTCTCTTGGCCTTGGTCCAAATGGAAAATAACTTTAGAGTAAGTGAATTATTTTTCATGTTTCATTTAACAAAAGCATTTTGGAGATGAAAACTTCCCCTATGAGTAGTTTTCCAAAACTCTGTAGCTCATTATTTTGCAAGAACAATAATTGTTTGTTTAGGGCACTTCCTTGGAGTTTCAATTTTTAGGATAATAATATGTGAAAATAAGTGTCTTAATCTAAATGACATCCTCACGTAATTTCATATGTTAGAGGAACCCCAACATGACATTCTTGTGAGGTATTCATTTTTTTTAACAGTATGCACTTGGTCAATACATTTTCTTTACAGACGAATGCCCAAACCTTCCCAACAATGCCAACTACAGCGTTCCAGAGTCGTGCCGAAGCTACTGGGCTTGTGGCTACAACAAAAGAACGGTGGGCAGGAAGTGCTGTCCTCAAGGGCAAGCCTTTGACTCGAAGACAGGCTCATGCCAGCCCAGCACCACATGCCTGCAGAGATGCCCCAGGGAAGCCATCAACTGCAATACAGGACCTACCGTCTCTCCAAGTAAGTCTGGGTGCCTTAACCCTGTGATCACTGCTAAGGTTATTTCTGATCAGTTTACTTAGACATAAAAATCTTCAATATTTGCCTTTTCTTATACCAAATAAATCAGATTTCAGTGGACTATCATTATATGCCAAAAGCCTGAAATCTGATTTATCTGGTATAATAACATGTATCAGATTGGTTAGAATCAGACCCCACTGTGGAAGGGTTAAAAGAGGCTATATAATTCTTGGGTCTTCTCAAATCTCATAACATCCAGCTAACGAAAATAAAAAGTTGAATGTTATGAAAAGAAAGAACTTTAACGAAATATGCAAGACTGAGTGCTGAAAAAGTTTTAGTCACTATTCTTTGTCAGAGATATTATAAAAGCTTAAACTTCACAAGGGACGGAAGCCTAACAATGACTGTGCACAGCATCTTCTTCGTTCGGACCTCAGGCCTCAGGCCTCCCCCTTCCAAAATCCTAACTCACTCATGGAAAACATCCTTACAGATCAGGCATCCATGAATTGGCAGCCCTCAAGCTTCGTAACCGAGCACTCATTGACCAGGTGGTCTACCATTTACGGGCACCTCTAATAAGGAGGAAATGTGGGGGGAGGGTGGGAGGAGTCTGCTCTCCTCCAATTGTTTCTGATAGACAGAGTCAAGGCAGTTTTAGTATGAAGCCTGTTGGCGGTTGCCCATGCAGCTCTAAATGGGAAGTTGAAACTGGTTGGTTTCTCGCCTAGTTCTGTGCTGTAAAATTCTTTGCACCTAATTCATGATTATAAAGAACATTTCTACAGCGCCAAATTGTAGTGAAAATGTCAATGACATTACAGTAAATACAATGATGCTATTCCTCAATCATGTTGTTTTGAAGCCTCAGATGTTCTTTTCACTTATTTTTTTTTTAAACTTGGAAATTTTCTTGACCATTTTATTTTATCTCTCGTTGTCCAGCCCCTAGTGGCAAGTTCTGCAACCTGGGCAGGAACCCGACGAATTACAACGAGTGGTTCTATCTAGCCAATCCCAGCCAGAAGTTTAAGTGTCCGACAGGCCTCATCATGGACCTCAACAAGTGCACCTGTCTCTATGACCCAGACTACATCACTGGCAAGAGTGAGTAGATACAAGATAAGATAAGATAAGATAAGATAACATTATTGATCCTTCAACAGGGAAATTATTTTACATTGTTAGATACAGACCTAGGGATGCGTTATAAAACAGGAAGCAGAGACACATAATTATGATAAAACAGATATTGAAATGTTTGAAAGGAAGAATGAGAGAATTGTGACCAAGCGCCAACAATAGCAGCCCCACAGCAAGTC
Source organism: Melibe leonina (assembly GCA_031471865.1). Classification (NCBI taxonomy): domain Eukaryota; kingdom Metazoa; phylum Mollusca; class Gastropoda; order Nudibranchia; family Dendronotidae; genus Melibe; species Melibe leonina. The sequence continues at coordinate 7,653 of JAUEKZ010143465.1, read as the reverse complement.
TATCCCACACGTCCCTCCATTGAGAGATGATACAAGAAGGAAGACAATAGTATATAAAACCACTTGTAGAAGTGCGCTGTATTCTAGCTTTTTTCTGTAACATTTTTCAAACAAATTGAATATATATATATATATATATATATATATATATATAAAAGTATGCATGTAATAAAAATGAAATAAATGAAACGTTCAGATTTGCCTTGACATATTCATTGTCTTTTTTATATCCTTTCATATGTATATATATTTTTTTATTTTTTCATTTATTTTTTGTGGCTGTTGTTTTTTTTTTAATTCTTTGTTGAGTTTAAAATGATATTCAAAACTGTTACCTACTTTTGCTGTCCAATGACTAGCAGAAATATCCTGTATGAAGGAGAGATTGATCTGATACTCTGATTCCTCTTGAATTTACCCATAGAGTGTACTCCAACCATTGACTATGACTTTGAAACAAAACCGGATGATGAAAACAGCGACATTGATCGTGTCAAAGTTCCCAGTAGGCCTGGCATGGTTGCCTATTTAGCCGTGAGTTGCATTTCTGTTTGTTTTGTTTTTGTTGATTACCATGCTTCTTGCTTTTAAGGAAATAGCACACTGTAAAGGGAAGAGAGGAAGAAATAATTATAATAATCAATAGATTATCTCTGCCTCTTTCACTGACCTACTGAAATTCATGCAATCTAACACATACAGCCGATTATGGATGAGTCGATGTTTATGGGACGTGATAGAAAAGTGAATTTATGCAAATATCAACTTCAAAAAGGATTGGACTGTACACAGGAAATAAAGGGAGTGAAGTAAAAAAAACAGTGGTCTTGTTGTAAATTGACCATAGCGGAGTCAAATATGCAGTAAGTCCTTTAGAGCCATTGTCCGTATATAAATGTACAAGGGCCTAACAGGCAACAACATCTCGTTCTGTATGTTGAGTGTTGCTGTTGGCCAGAGACCCCTCTTAAAAAGCTTCGAGTGAGTACATAATTTAGTTGATATTGAACTCACTATATAAACTCAAGATTATACTTTGTATTTCAGTCTTCATTAATTCATGCGTGTTTTAACTCCACAGAAAAACAGTGATAAGGATGTGATCTTCAAAGAGCTTGGTCATTCGGGCTTCTACGTAGACTTTTTCGAAATTAACGTCATGATTAAGCCCGAGGATCAAGCCAGCGGGGGAGAGAGAATCGCTGTTGTAACCAACGCAGACTGTAACTTTACAGAGTCTGTGTCTATTACTATGGACGACAAGAACTTCTATTTCAGGGTAATCAAATTGCTTTCTATTTGATACTGGCATAATATAAGACCTTATTTAATTCTAAGGGTAGCTATAGACGTGATCTAAAATATTTTAGCGAAAATGAAAATAAGCTATGGTATTTTTATAAAAATACTTGGTTTGGCATTTCTGAATATCACATCTGTCTTGTTTCAGTGTTATCTATCCACTTTTATCTTTTGGACCACAACTTGTTGGTTTTTTTTGTTGGATGTACACATCATTCATTGGTGCGGTGTTCAAGTTCATAATTAAACTGTGGATGCTTTATGAAACCATTACTTGATTTTGCACCCGCCCGCGCCCGGCATTTTATTTATCGAATCTTGATAATCCGTCCGCCCGACGTTGTGGAATGCAGCACTCACTAGTTTGATTTGGAACTCATTTTAGACTGGAAATACGTTACTTAGGCATTCTCCCGTTTGTACTGGATGTAGAGAAAGAATGAAAGTGAAACTAGCACATTACGGCTTGGGGAAGTTATGATTTTGTTTAAAAATAGAGTTTTTAACTAATTGGCTTTGTACACTATTGATATTTCTTTGTAGTTATTTGAGTTTCAGTACAAGCTTATGATGTATCGATTTGAATATAAATGAATCGTCAACCTGATAGCGTTTTCAATTTAACTGTAACGTGAAAATCACGTCAATTACATGTAATTGATTTCAAAATTGCAAGTCTAAGTTTAGGCAGAGTAATCTCCCTTTTGCTTGGTAAAATGAGGAATGTTGACCCCTGTCTGTGACCTTATCAAGTATTGGGTTAATCCCGGATGTGGCAATAAGTCTTCTACCTTCCTCTGCCTTTCAGGTGGCTCTGGACAACAAAGCTCCTCCTGCAGAAATTGCCATTCCCAAAGCCGGCAAAGCTGATGCTGTAAGTTGCACTCTTTGATTAGATGTTTGAGTTATGCGCCCCTGCCCTAAGGACTTTTTATGTGGAAAAACAAGAGCGTTATATACTAAATGATTTATGATGATAAGATAAATGAGTTATTATTATAATATACTGAATTATAATTATTTATATAGTATTATGATTATCATATAAATAAATTATGATTATTATATGGACTGTGGGTATGTGGACATTGCTTTAGTAAATTTATTTTTACTCCAGCCAATGTTTTTTCTTGGTCCCTGCCCCTCCTTGAGACACACAGAACATTCCTCTTATTCTTATCCCTCTCAATGCTATGGTAATCAAACTACTACCTAGTCATCAAAATCTTCAATATTTTGCCTGTTCTTGTACCAGACTTCACAATGAACTGACACATGCAAAAGCCTAAAATTACATACAGGCGTTTGGAATAGAGGAGTCTATATCAGTTCACAAAAATCTGATATATTTGGTAGAAATAGAAAACTATGGTGGATCTTGAAGATGTCAGCACACTCTAGATATTTTGGGGTTGCTTGTTGCCTGTGCAATGTCCATTGTTTGTAATATTTTAGGTCACATTAAAGGTAAAGCTCTATAGACAAGTTGACCCTTTCAATGCTCAGGACACGAAATATCTTAAAGACTGGCCTGTTCTTCTACCAGATAAATCGAATTTCAGTGAACTGACATATACTAAAAGCTTGAAATTCGTGTTAGGTTTCAAACCTACAGGTCCTGAGACGGATGCTCTATCTACCTTATTGAGCTAAGGACTCAGTTGCCATCATTTTTTCTTTGTTGATTATTCAGTGGCACTCCTATATAGCAACACCCCTGGATAAGACCTTGTGACCTCATTTTAATTTGTTTATGTATTATTATTAGTAATCATTGAAAACCCATTGAATAACGGCACCTCTAGATAACGACATGATTTTCTGGTTCTTGGTGATGTCGTTATACAGGGGTTCCACTGTACATGCAATAACATTCTTTACTTTACTTACTTAAGCCTTGTAGCCCCCATGGGGCATAGGCCATCGACGACAGTTCCCACCCATTCCTGTCCTGTGCCATCTTCTTTAGTAATAACATTCTACCACTTTTCAATTCTTTCCTTTCCAGTCCGGATGGTACACACTGAAGCTCAACTACCAGCGTTACAAATCTTTCACCGGAACAGTCGGCACCTACAGTGAGACGTACAAGGGCACCACTCCTCTCAATGGTAATAATGATAAAAATAGATCACTCTTTTATAGCGCATTACTACGACATTGTCATAATGATAATGCGCTTTACAACAGAGATATTTAGAATGAACGTTCAAATCAGAGGTACATACATTAATCAAATATACATTGAGTGAGAAAAATTATACTATTAAAGGAGGTCATGAGATTTTGTAAACAAATAGTAATAGTAAAGCAGAAGGTAAAGTAAAGCAGCTTTCCTTTTTTCTTCCCATAGCTTGATGAAGATAGTCAAATAGTCCAATCAGAATTTCAATACACCTAAGTAAGGGCTGTAATCATTTATATAATAATATGTTTAGGAAAAAAACAAAAAGTAAATATGGCAATTGAGAAGATTTATTATGGCAAGAGATTAGAAAAGTGAGTGAATTTTAGGAATGGACAACATCTGGTAATCATTTAGAGTACCTACAAGTTTTGGTCTGACACCTGTTATTGTAGTTGTAGTACTTTCACATTTATTTATTTTCATAAAATTATTTGGCCTCTTTTCTTTTGTGCTGTTTTGTGTTAGTATAATAAAGACATATTGACATATACAATGATGTAATTCTTCAAATTCTACTTTTGCAGGAAACATAGATTTCAGGATATGTGCCATGCACCTTGGTTACGGCTACAAGTATCGGAAATATGTGGGCTATGTTGACAATGTAAGTATTTCCTTCCTATTAATCTCCTATATAATATGAGATGTAGTAGTAGTAGTAGTAGTATCGTATGGCTCTAAATTCAAACCTTCAGTGAAAGTTCTTTGAACCATTGTTTGTATTCAGCATTGAATGTCTGTAAAAGATAAGATGAGATGAATCTTTAACCCTCTAACACCTGTTTTACTTTTGTTTCGACCGAAATTTTCTCTCCTGGCTCTGTGATTTGTTATACCGTGGAACCCCTGGATAACGACAACCCCTGGATAAGAACTCTTGACCTCCGGTCCCAATTTGTTTTGGTTTTAGTTTTATATTATTAGTAACCTATGAAAACCCCTGAAGAACGACACCCCTGGCTGTATGATGACATTGCACATGACCAGAAAATTATGTCGTTATTCAGGGGTTTTCAAGGGTAACTATATATAATATGTAACAAAAAAATTGGGATGGGAGGTCAAGAGGTCTTGCGCAGCGGCGTTCATTATTCGAGAGTGTCGCTACTCAGGGGTTCCATTGTATTTTGGCTGCAGGGACGTATCTTATTATATCCCATTGTTCAACTTCCGGGCGCTGATATGACCTTAGCTGTTGAAATATCTCTTAAAACTCTCAATAAACAAAACTAACAATTATTGAATTCATACCAAGACACAGAGCTGGGCCGTAACACTAACACTGCATGATGCAGTCAGGGTGGAAAACCAAATAAAACAAAACAAAATTCATATTTTGAAATATTATTCTACGTATAAACTTTTTTCGCTTTCTCTTTGCTCTTCTAGCTGACGATTTGGCGATGCAAGCCTCACGCCTGAGAGGAGGAATTCTCCCCAAGATCTGAACCACTCACCACATCCAGACATTAAAAATACTGTACTTACCATGTGAAATCTATATCATATACCTATTACTATTATTATTATCTGCTTATCTGTTCAACACATTGAACTATAATGTGCCATTTTTACAACTTTGACTTTGATAAAAAGTTTGCTACTTGTAATTTTTACCCGTGTTCATAAATGTCTCTTGTTTAACATTTTTGTTAAGTATCCTTAGAATATCTTTTTTTTTAAATCCTATACACCTAGCTTGTATCGTTGTAAATGAAGATATATTTTATTAATAAATGATGCATTTTTTTCAAACCTATCCATGATACTTCTATGCTTTTCTTGTTTGTCCTTCATTTACTTTCTCCTTGTAGTTGTATTGTAAGTCCTTTAGAGCCCTGAGGCCCATGAAGCCGAAGATTATCCTGTATCTGTAGCATGAAGCAGACAAATGACAATGGTTGCCATGCTCTGTATAGAACGCTGGTCTATCGCAGGTTACTAAACTTTCCCCAACCCAAATTGTGGATTGGTACCCATTTTACACCTGGATGGGGTGAGGCAATTGGAGTGTACATTTCCTTGCACAATGTTTAAAAACCAAAGTGTCAATGGTAGGAATCCAACCCTGGTGGCCCCGGGCTCTGTGCTGCATCACTACCAGCCAGGTCACTGAGTCTCCAACTTTCTCCTTGTCCTACATGTAGGCCTAAATGTTCAAAAAGTGTAGGAAGACTTTGTTTTGTTATGGAGAGTTTTAGTTTTAGGGCGCTTGCAACTGCTATGGTTATATAAGCGCCCAGGGGTAAGTAAGATGATAGGCTAGTTAAAAGAACAGCCAGACTTTTACCCTGCCAGGGACGTTTCATAAAGAGATATTTACAAAGGGAAAAAAAATATCATCTTTCAAAAAGGTGACAAACAGATGATTTACAGGGGGGAAAAAATAATCTCTCACAATCACGAAGTAGGACACACAAACAGATGATGACCACCGCCCAAATCATGCATTATTATGGTCCTGGGAGACCCAGGATATTCTACCGCCCTTTGTGTACAAAAGTACTCAGTCCTCCTAGATAGCAAGTGACCCTGTAGTTAGGTACCACAGTGCAAAACATGGGGACAGTGCAAAACATGGGGACAGTGCAAAACATGGAGGGTGACCATAAGTCTGTTAAGATGACAGGCGGGACCAAGACTAACAAACAGATACAAAACAGCTGTGGTTGAGGGAGTACTGGAGAGAGTGCTGGAAAAAGTATGATAGATAAAGCCAAAGATGAAGAAACAAAAGTAGTGCCCACCAAAGGTGCCCGCCAGCCACCCGCATAGGAAGACTAGACATTCCACGGGTCAGAGAGGCAGGGCAACCCAGAGCTGCTGTTGGAGGAAATGGTATGGAAGGCAAAAGAGTTACAATAATTTACAGTGCAAGATACCCTCTGTTTTTTCGATATATAAAGTGAAAATTTTAAATAAATCATGTAATGCAGATTTAAGACAAAGCTATGATATTGATATAGATATAAAGTTAAATAAAGCAGAAACAGTGAAAAAAAGAAATACAGTCGAACCCTGTATAAGTATAACGACATCTCCCAGGACAAGAAAATTATGTGTTATTCAGGGGTTTTCAATGATCAATTAATATTAATAAATAACCAAAAAAATCAGGACTGGAGGTCATGAAGTCTTATCAAGGGGTTGTTGCTATCCAAGTGTTCCCCCGTATGTCCAGAAGAGGGTTTGAACCTTGGACCTGCCACAGTACCATTACCTGGCCGACAGCACAAGGCTGTGAGCTAGACAAGAGCCTATACACTTGACAATCTGTTACCTGGGAATTTTTACACTTAAACCTAGTTATACCACTAGGTGTGGGGAAAACAATAAGTTGGCGATATAATGAGAAGTATTTACTATATTATGCAAGTCATAAATTTTAATGTTCTTGAATAGATGTTGGCGGTAGGCGAGAATGGCAGTATGACAAGGTTTAAGTTTAGGTGTCTTTACAATTTTGTAACATTTTTGCTTTTATTTTATATGATGATATAGACCAGTTACCATCAGCGCTCCTATTTCATGTTGGGGTAAATTAAATGGAGTAAACTTTGGCTTACCCAGAGCCTAAAGGGACACTTGAGAGTAATAATTGTGCCTTTCCCTTTAATCCTTTCAAAGCTAAGGACTCGATCGACTCCGGACGGAGCCACACCGCTTTTCCCCCTTCGCCCAGTCAATACTTTTATTTTTTTATAGGGATTATATAGAGTTGTTTTTTTAAACGCTCTAACTTTCAATTGAGCCGACATCGAAGGATCAAAAAGCGACGTCGCTTTGACGGCTTGGTAGGAGTAAGATGATAGGTTAAGCCAAAAGAGAAGAAAAAGTAGCGCTCACCGGAGTCGCCTGCCAAGAAACCTGCAGGTCAGAGCTTGGGTTCATCAACCTATCACACACATATGTACTACCGAAGATGTTAAACCAGTATTTTAGCAGCAGTCTCACAAGGTTGTAAGTAAAGCAAGTCATTTAGAGCCTTATGGCCCATGGACCCGGAGCTTATCCCGGTATTTGTAGCCTGAAGCGGACAAATGACAATGGTTGCCATCTCTGTATAGGACGCTGGTCTGTCACAGATTACTTCCCCAACCCAAATTGTGAATTGGTACCTATTTTACACCTGGGTGTGGTGAGGCAATTGGAGTAAATTTTCT
>JAUEKZ010143251.1:16963-27611 GCA_031471865.1 Melibe leonina | reverse complement strand
CGGAGCAGTCCTCTATGTGAGAATGAAGTCTACAAGCAATCATGCAGAGGGTAAGTAGTTGAAAAGTGTTGCAGGGGGCTTACTCAAATCTCCCAGGGCTGCTTTTAGGTCACAGCGTCCATTGTGAGCGTGAAGCTTTCCTTACCCCATACACACGGTGCACACGCGACAAACGGTTTTAACCCTTTCACTGCTAATGACACCAAAATCTTCCTGACCTGACTGTTCTTATACCAGATAAATCAGATTGCAGTGTCAACTCATTGAAATCTGATTTATCTGGTAGTGGTACAAGACAACATATAATTTCATTACTTTACATATTTCAGTTGGGTTCGAATCAGACCTCGCAGTGAGAGGGTTAACGCTTTTAACGCTTTCACAGCGGCGTCTGATTCGAACCGAACTAAATTATTCAAAAATTTCAACAGTAACATATTTACATACCAAATAAATTAGATATTAGTGAAGTGACAACTGCTAAGAGCCTGAATTTCAACTGAAGTCATGTCTATCTGGTATAAGAACACGTAAATTCTGAAGATATTGCAAAATGTATCAGTACGGTTAGAAGCAGACCCCGCTGTAAAGGGGTTAACAAACAGACCGTGACGTGTACGGACGCGCACTCACTGTAAAGCAAAGAGCATCTGTTAGATAAGACAAAGTAATCATAATAAGATACAGTGCGTACGTATTTTAATACCAACACACTCAAAGATTCAGTGGCAATCTGACTTACTGGAAGGTTCACTAAGTATGTATCTCATATGTCATCATCATCATCGTCGTCGTCGTCGTTTCTCTCTCTCTCTCTCTTTCTCTTTCACATGCACGCAAACCTCACACACCTGCACACATACACGCACACACACACATATATACATACATACATATACACATACATACATATATATATATATATATATATATACACACACACACACACACACAAACCCTCGCACATACACATACTCATTCATTGATCTATCTAGGTCTTTCCCCCGCCGCCCTCTCTCTCTCTCTCTCGCTCTCTCTCTCTCTCTCTCTCTCTCTCTATATATATATATATATATATGTATCATATATCCCTCTATTTTAATCTCCTATGCATAATTAATAATTAGTGATAAGGAAAGAAACGATGAAAGGAAGAAAGAAAGAGACTATATATTTGTATATATTTTAGTCACTACTTATTGATTTCAAAATAAAGGTACTGCTACTGTAATTTCTGTAATAAACGATTTGGGTTTCTGATATTCCTACGTGTGACACTGAGTACTGAGCCCTTTCACTTTTAAGGACACCAACATCGCCAAGTTTTGCCTGTTCTTCTAGCAGATAAATCAGATTTCAGTGAACTGAAATATGCCAAAAGCCTGATATGTCTGTTCACAGAAATCTGATTTATCTGGTATAAGATCACGTACAATTAGCATATTTCAGTTAGCTTAGAATCATACCTCGCTGTGAAAGGGTCACTCGGGTCTGACTAATCTAATACAACTGAAATATGCAAAATCTTCAAAATTTTGATAATATTCTACGAGAGAAGTCAGATTTCAGTGAACTGACATTTCAGGCTTTTGGTATATGCCAGTCCACTGAAATCTGATTTATCTGGTAGAAGAACAGACACATCGTGAATATTTTGATGTATCGACAGATAACCTTAGCAATGAGAGGGTTAACACATACTACTATAGTATAAAATCATAGCTGTCAAAAATACATACATACTCCGCGAGGTACGCGATACGGTAAAAACATGTGCATGGATAGGGTTTGCTTTTACTCGCAGGCTTGGGAGCGCTAATAGTTTTGATACACGCGTTCGTGTAGAGACATCTGGTTTAGACAGCAACTGTTACTTGTTACTAGATACTCAAGACACAAGAAGTGGATCGGATTTTCGTGTTGTACAAAATTGAACATGGCTCCTTTAGTTGGCCCCAAACCTAGATAGATCTATTTGGATTTGAATAAGATATCTACGCCGTCCAGGCTTAGGCTAAAGTGACAAAAAAAATGTTATGATTCTTTCGAACAGCCGCTGCCAAAAAAAAAAAAAAAAAAAAAAATGATAATGATAATAATAATAATAATAACAATAATAATGATAATTATTATTATTATTATAAAAGAAAATAATAATACTAAAAAAATAAAAACAGATGAAATCATACTTAAAGTCTAGCTTTACTAATAAAAAGAACCTTCACACACCTTAAAAAGCAAATAAAATAAAGAGACAAAAACAACAAGATTGAGTTAGACTTCAGTTTTTATGACAGTCGCAGTCAACGATTAAAGTACTCTTCTTAATGGACAACATGAAATCAAGGTCTGGGAAGGCAGTGTGGAACCCGAACCTGTTCTACTGGAGACAGAAACCGAAAACCGATAGAAAAGAACTATAAAGAGAGAAAGAAACACTGTGCCCAAATGAAACGAGCAGAATGGACAGTTATAGCCCCAGGTCAGTGCAGATAAGCTGTCACGAGGTCAGTCAAGCGATGACCACTCTTCAAACGCTGACCATATTACAGACATTAAAGGACTTTGTCGATCTGCTCGAAACGAGTCGAGCCTGTTTCAGAAATGGCCCAGTCAAGCTGATAATAAAGTGGTTATCGGAGTTCATAATTGATTTAGTCCTTCAAGGACCGTCCAATGCTGGTTATCTTTTTATGAAGAGCCCTCACTAAATCTTGAGATACGTTAAGAGAGGGACATTGAAAGTGTTAATACGGTGAAAATGTTGTCTAAATTTTTCGAAATGATTCACTCATTATTCACATGCATAGTCTAGTATAGTATAGTAGGTATACAGTAGTTTCAAAGTAGAAGATGATGCAGGGGAAGAAGATTATGAGGAGGAGGAGAAGGAGGAGGACGAGGAGGGGGAAGAGGAAGAAGAAGAAGAGGAGGAGGCGGTGGTGGAGGAGGGGGGGGGAGAAAGAAGAAAAAGAGGAGGCGACGGTGGTGGAGGAGGGGGAGGAGGAGGGGGGAAGAGGAAGAAGAAGAAGAGGAGGCGGCGGTGGTGGAGGAGGGGGAAGAGGAGGAAGAGGAGGGAAATAAAGAAAAAACCTATTTAAAGAAATGAAACCCTTTGTAAGCGGCTGTCTATCAAACTCCCATCCTTTTCACGCACGCAAAATAATTCTCAGCCACTTATCAAACTTTATGGAGGTCCCCGCACAGAGCCTATGGATTATTAGTTCTCGGATCAATTAGCCCACATAGAATAATTACCTACAGACTGAATTCACATTCGCATCGCTGTAGTCTCCCACTGTGTGAACAACCGCTGAATATTTCCAGACGGGCTAATGAGGTCTGGGTAATTATACTGTATTGTAGTTCCTTGAGGAATCATAATCAACCATCTCCCTCTACCTACGCACTCAATCAACGACTCTTCAATCCCTACTACGGTCATTATTGTCATTATACAAATAAGGAGAGACGGCTCGAACACAGTCTTGACTGATCCGATAGTCACGTTTGCTCATCTTTCTGTTATAAGGATAGTCTAGCAGTAAGCAGTTCATATGGCTACAACAACCTATTTTAAGGTGTGTGTCCACTGGTAGGTTTTAGGAATAGAAAAATAGAATGGAAAAGTCTTGGGTGTTTCAATTGGTGCGATTTTGGAATTGCACCAATAGAAACACCGAAGCCTTTTCCATTCCGTTTTTCTATTCCTAAAACCTACCAGTGGACACACACTTTGCGTATTTCTTACAAATTCATGAAGTCCCCCGGGTTGAGAAAAGTCTTTCAGCCACCACCTGGCAAGACAGGGAATTACACTTGATATGATCTGTGGTCTCTTGTCCCCCCTGACACCTGCTGGAGACATGTTTGACTCTTTCCTTTTCTAGCGTTGCATGTTTGCAGCTGTCTTGTCATGTAATGTAAGGAAAACGAAAACCATGGAATGAAATACAAAAAGGGTTGTGATATGTTACAGTTTCCGAGAAAGCAGATGACAAAATAAGACATCATCAAAGATGAAGGGCCATTTGCCCGAAACGTCCAGTTTTGTTTTGTCATCGGTTTTCTAGGAAACTTAGATATTACTACCCTTTTTCCATTTCATGTACTGTAAGGAGGCGGTTTGAAATTGTCAGATTATTTTGCAGCTCTAAAAACCCGGCACCTTTTTTTAAAAGGATCAGCAGGTTATGTGTCTCCCTTGTGGTAGTCCTTTTTTCCATTTGGTTTCTCATTCTTCAGACACGTTCAAGTCTTCAAAATTGGATTTGAAAAATGGATTTCTGGATTTCAACATTGAAGACATTAATTGTTTACTCTCAATGAAAGATGTCTTTTCATGTGCAATCTTTAATTTGCTTCGTGTCTTCTCAGCACAATGGCGATTATTGATGAAAGACATCTGTGGCAGTTTACTCCAGGCATCCAAACAAAATCCGCATTATTTCATGTCATTTGTGTCATTCGAGGGCACAGTATATGCCGGTACTATTTAATATAGCAGTCAGCATTTAGTACTATTCTTGTTGGTGCATGTTTGATTTTGACCCAAGAGATAACAACACAATTTGGTTACAGATGTATCTTCGTTCTATCAACACGCACAGGCAATAATATCATACTTTTGAATCGAATGGTTAAGGCAAAACCATTTTGATAAGTTATTTTCTGTTTGTAGGTTGTTTTTTTTTTTTTGCATTTCTTTTTCATTTGTTGATAAAGTTCGATATTTAAAATGACATGTCTTTCGCATTTTATTCCCAGTCGCTCGAATTGGTTTCATCATTTTGATAAGCCACTTTGTAATCACGAAAGTTAATAGATATTGATGTAGAGGCTCAGCAGAAGAGAAAAGAAAAATGATAGAGCGTGTTTCCTACTGTTTTCGAGTGATAATTATGGAACAAGGAAAACATGGTGAATTATTATCAGCTTGATGGTTGGCAATGTCGTCACGAAGGATAAGGGATGTCAGCAAACAGGGAACAGGAGAAGCGAGAAACAGGAGAGCCATGCCTTACAATTACATCTCTATAGTCTAATGATTTAGCAATGAACAAAAGCCTGTCTCCATAGTAACCAGTATTGCGTGGGTCTTGGGTGGGTATCAGTTAGACGTGTTTGTGTGTTATGATATCTCAACTTGAAACCTTTTCAAATACAATATCACCAGAGAATCACCAAAAGAAAGCACCATCCGTTGCTTAGAAATATGCCGATGGTTTATGAGAGAGCTGGAGCAGCGAAACGGTCAAGCCACAGTCTGGATTGGAAACTTCTATATATTTTATCTTTGGGGTCATTTGAAAGACAAACTTGTTGGATACAATTTTTTGGGGCCGCTGAACACTTAATAAGATATTTTTTAAAAAAAGAACAAAACCAAAACTACTCCAAACGTGAAGCAATCCCCCGAGAAGAGTTTGAGAGAACTTTCGACTGTGTTGAACCTGAGATTAGAGAATTAAAGCCGATGGGCCAAAGGGCGTGAGACGTAATAGTAGTAGTAGTAGTAGTGGTAGTAGTAGTAGGTTTAGTAACAGTAGTAGCAGTAGTAAACTGTAGTAGCTGTAGTAGTAGAAATAATAGTAGATAATGGTAGTAGTAGTAGAAGTAGTAGTAGAGTTAGTAGTAGTAGTAGTAGTAGTAGTAGTGGTAGTAGTAGTGGTAGTAGTAGTAGTAGTGGTAGTATTAGTATTAGTAGTAGTAGTGGTAGCAGTAGAAGAAGAAGTAGGCTAAGAAGGAGGACGAGAATCAATTCGTTTGTTTGGGTGTAATCCGTGCACAGAAAAATGTGAAGGGGAAAAGTTATGCAGCTGTCTGTCCTAGTAGTCCCAGTAGTAAAGTTATTTTTAGATGTCTCTGTTGTTCTGCACTGCGAAAGCCTAGGACTGTATGCACTAGTTCCACCCTGGCACTGTTTTGATTCTCTTATGCTCTCTTTTCTTTTTTTCTTTTTTTTAAACTGGTAGGTTGGTGACCCCCTTTTCACCGTCTGATAAGTTTGAGTTTGGAGCCCTACAATTAATGAAATGAATTGAATTATCATAATTCTAGTCCCTTCTCCTCTCGTCTCTGTCTCTGTCTCTCTCTGTCTCTCTGTCTCTCTCTCTCTCTGTTTGTGTGTGTGTGTCTGTGTGTGTGTCTCTCTGTATGTGTGTCTCTGTGTGTGTGTGTCTCTCTCTCTGTTTGTGTGTGTGTGTCTGTGTGTGTGTCTCTCTGTATGTGTGTCTCTGTGTGTGTGTGTGTGTGTCTCTCTCTCTCTCTCTCTCTATATATATATATATATATATATATATACATATATATCTTTCTCTTTCTCTCTCTCTTTCTCTCTCTCACTCACCCTCTCTCTCTCTCTTTCTCTCTCTCACTCACTCTCTCTCTCTCTCTCTCTCTCTCTCACACACACACACACACACAGATTCTCATTTTCTCTGACGACAGTGACTGTTCATGCAGACATTGACAGTTGACTGGTTGGTTGTTACGTGTTTTAAAACTCTTGACATCATGTCATATCAAATGCAGAGCTCTCTGGGCAAAAGTTTATGTTCTGCCACACACACAATGCCTCGCTCAGTCTTTCTAAAAATCGTTCCCATAATGCCCAGTTCCTCGCAAAATCAGCCTCTAAAAATGTCGTCAGTAGGTATTAAACTTTTCACTGCTAAGGACGCCAGAATCTTCAAGATTTTCCTGTTCTTATACCAGTGAACTGACATATGCCAAAAGCCTGAAATTCAGGCTTTTGACATATGTCAGTTCACTGAAATACGATTTATCTGGTATAACAACAAGTAGATTTTCATGATTCTGTGATATATTCAGTTGGGTTAGAATCAGACCTCGCTGTGAAAGGGTTAATGTCGCGGCTGAGGTTCGAACCCAGGATAATGCCTTTTGGAGGCGGACACTCTATATATATTGTGCAAGGGCGTCGGTCCAGACACATTAATCAGTGACAGGTAGCCACTTCCCTCACGCCATAGAGAAATCAATAGCAGATAGTATGAAGGGATATCAATAGAAGCTGCACTTAAAATCAATTAGACTGAATTGTGTGTGCTTTTGCGTGTGTGTAATATATCTGTGGACTGTGGTGTGTGTGTGTATGTATGTGTGGTGTGTGAGTGTGTATCTGTGGTGTGTGTGTGTGTGTGCGTGTTATGTATGTGTGTGCATGTGTGTGTGTATGTGGTGTGTGTATGCGTGTGTGTGAATGTGTGTACATGTGTGTATGCGAATGTATGTTTGAAAGATCTATCTATCTATATATTTACCAATATATCTATCTATCTATCTATCCATCCATCCATTCGTCTATCTATCTATCTATCTATTTATCAATCCATCTATCTATCTATCTATCTATCTATCTATCTATCTATCTATCTATCTATCTATCAATCTATCTATTTGTTTTTTTTTGTATCTGTTTTATATCATTCCCAAAATACCATTACCTTGTTTTCTCCCATCCACCCAACGTTGTCCACCTTTCTGTATGACGTCATTCCATTTTCATTTTGACAATCTTGACATTCGGTGCCAACGTTCCAGCTTCCAGTTTGCCAAGAGGGACATTACAGCAAGGGAAGGCATGTTTTGTTTTATTCTCCCTACGTCTCACGGTGTTATTTCTACTCCAGATTTACAATCGACATACTGGGGAATCATTCGATTAATTATTAAAACCTCTCGAGACGATTGACTCCGAAAGGACAGGGAAAGCCCATCAGTCTTTATTGATTTGTGCTTCGCTTCCACTCCCCTGACTAGCAGTTGTCTGGGGTAAAACTTGACGGTAAGATTCAATGACCTGAAAGAGTCGCCATGGTCAACATCATTCTCTCCGACGACGACAACCGCTGCGGAACCATGGGCAACAAGAGCAATAAATAAGAAGAACCTTTTCAGTATAATTCAGTCAATAACAACAAAGCAACAGCAACAGCAGCAGCAACAGCAGCAGCAACAGCAGCAGCAGCAGCAGCAAGAACTACAAGCCTAAGCCTGTGAATGAGACCAACGACTACAACATTCTCTGTGACAGCAACTTAATACACCAATGGAAAGGAAAATTACTTTTGTTATCATTATTTTTTTTATTTTTTTTTACTCATTTATATCATATCATGCAGAGACGGGGCCCAGCTCTATGTCTGGTTACCAAACTGTGCAACAGGACATGGGATACGTTTCTGCAGTCAAACTTAGCTAATCATAGAGCCAGGGAAGAAACTTGGGATCATCAAGACAGAAGCAAGTAGGTGATCAGCCCACTGTTTAGTCTTTACTTGCTTTTATCTTTGCATTAGCTGTTATTAAAAAAACCAATGCGAAGTTATTGCCACATAGGCCGTAAAAGTGAAAATGTCCGAGTTAAAGTAAGTCCGTATCTTTTTTTTGGCACGTCTCTCGCTTCCTCTGGTGCATTATAATTATAATCTTGTTATCAAACGAGTTTAACTTTGGAGTTTGCTAAACTTACAACTGGGCCTTTGGCAAACTTTCACCATCTTATTGTGTTGTCCTCTCGGGGACTCGAGACCAGTTTGTAATCAATGACTTTGGTGTCAACACCTTCTTCCTGAGCCACATCAGATGAAGGATAATATTGATTTACAAAAGAGACTTACCATTACCCACACATCATTTTGTCTCGCTGGGTCAAATCAGTTGACAGCTGTTTGATCTATGACAATACAATCATGTCCCTCACATCTCAAATATGACCAAAATAGGTTGAATCAATAAAATAGAAATCTGCCAAAGCATTTTACACAGCTCAATATCCAGCTTGATTTCGATGTTCTCCAGTGTTATTTCTATTCAGGCATTGCGTACATTAACGTTAGTAAACATATTATGGCAACCTATGCAATCTTTCCAACCAATGAAAGAAATGGAAAAGATCAATCAATATTAACCCAGCACACAAACACGCACCCAAAGCTAAAACCAAAACCGAAGTAGGCCAAAAACATCCCAAAAAAAAGCAATAAGCCACATTTGCCTTTGGCAACCTTTCATAAAAAATGTACTAATTTGACGGGAAAAAATCCAAACGATAACACCAGAGAAAGCTAATAAAATCTGACTCCCCAAACGCTTTGGGACTAGGTACTAGTAAATCATTTTAAGGGAAGAGAAAAAGAAGGCGTTGCCGTCAGTATAAATAACTTATTCCAATATAGACATTAAAACCTTTCCAGCCTTCGAAGAAAAGAAAATCAAATCTAATAAAAGTTGATTTAAAGCGAAGCTTTTTGTCATCCTCTATCCCGTTCTACAGAAGTTGTTACCAACTGTTGAGTTGATTTGCACGACTCCAAGTGTCTTTCTCCTGCAAGTTCCCTGCCTAGTTCGTGAGCTTCATGAGTAGTTCTCTCTTTCACGCTCTTTCAATGATTAGCGTGGATATTGTACTCATGCTGGTCGAATCTCAATTTGTCGATGTGAATTCTTCTTTGTCAATTGGTCGCTTTCTACACACTGTTTTGCTGAATGCTGGAAATACTTTTTTTGTTGCCTTACAACACAGGCAAAGAAGCTGAATTGCATCTCTATCCATGTACACAAATCAGGCAAGCCACAAACTCGATGCACCTGGAACAATTCCGGCCTTTGACCTGGATACGCCTTCTTAACTGCTTTACACGTCATTTTTTTTCTCCAAATACAGATAGAGGGAGTCTTCTTTACTCCAAAAATATATTATCAATAAAAAGTTGGCGTAATTATAAGATTTTTTTTTTACGAACATAGAATAGACCATGAAGATATCTTATTTTCCCTCAGGTACTCATTCACTTATGAATGGAGTGAGGCTGCTGAAGTTCAAATTCTTGGCTAAGAAATTGAGGCAAACATGCCCTCCAGTTGTTGTACAAGCGAGAGAGAAGAGAGACGAAAGAGAGAGAGAGAGAGAGAGAGAGAGAGAGAGAGAGAGAGAGAGAGAGAAAAGTGGGATGAACAGAACACGAAGGAGAAGGAATTACAGGGAATAAAGAAAAAAAATCCGTGCCAATACGGTCTAAGAATGGAATCGATAAAGAAAGCTATTTTAGCGGTGGAAGGGAGGACACGAGTCTGTGGAAATTAGATTGGATATCTTTGTGTCGAGACGTCGCCCGCTGACGGACCCGGGGATTTGATAGACTGTCATCGGGCCTGTGATAATACTCGACTCGGCTTGTTCCTTGGCTCTCGCTGCCAGAAGAGACAGAACAAAGCAAGTGAAGAGGAATAAAGAGGAAGCCAGCAGGGCAGCGAGGCGGACGTGGTTGGAGTGAGTGCCCATTCATGCCTGCTGATGGTGCTGCTAGTAGTTTTGGTGGTGGCGCTGCTGATGGTGCTGGTAGTAGTTTTGGTGGTGACGCTGCTGATAGTGCTGGTAGTAGTTTTGGTGGTGACGCTGCTGATAGTGCTGGTAGTATTTTTGGTGGTGGCGCTGCTGATGGTGCTGATAGAAGTTTTGGTGGTGACGCTGCTGATGGTGCTGGTAGTAGTTTTGGTGGTGGCGCTGCTGATGGTGCTGGTAGTAGTTTTGGTGGTGGCGTTGCTGATGGTGCTGATAGCAGTTTTGGTGGTGGCGCTGCTGATGGTGCTGATAGCAGTTTTGGTGGTGGCGCTGCGGATG
>JAUEKZ010143250.1:0-43844 GCA_031471865.1 Melibe leonina | reverse complement strand
GAGAGAGACAAAGAGGGGAGAGAGAAAGAGAGAGGAAGAGAGAAAGGGGGAAAGAGAGAAAAGGGGAGACACACACACACACAGAAAGAAAGAGAGAAAGAGGGACACACACACACACACACACAGAAAGAGAGAGAGAGAGAGAGAGAGAGGGAGACACACACACAGAAAGAGAGAGAGAGAGAGGGAGATACACACACACAGAAAGGAAGAAAGAAAGAGAGAGAGAGAGACTCCTGCTGCTGGGGTTAGTGGTAGGGGACAGAACTCAACACTCACGGTAGATATGACTAGAATGTATAACATTACTACACTTACATCCTGTTAATGTTAACTTTACAACCTTAGCTCCTTGCCCTTGTTTGGATTTCTGGTAATATGTGACATTCTCCACTTGAGGGTTGTAAACAAATCCCTTGTAATTGTAATGAGTAATGGTCGTCTTGTGAGTTGTTGCTTATTACTCAACAATGAAGATGTTCCACTCACGAACGAGAGAGAGAGAGAGAGTGTGAGAGAGAGAGGTGGGAGAGAGAGAATGGAGACAGACATAGGTAGACAGACAAATAGATAGAGAGAGAGGGGGAGGAGAGAGAAGAGATATGATTGGAAAAAGGGAAAGAGGTTGGGTGGGAGACAGGAAGAGAGAGAGAGAGAGGGAGAGAGAGACAGAGTAGAGAGATAGGGTTGGAGAAAGAGAGAGAGAGAGAGGGTGGGAGAGAGAGAAGGGTGGGGGGCGCTCGGGTTTAAGACTGAAAATGATAGAGCAGCGCTACCAATTTTTTTTAAATGATGCCCTCTAGCAGCGATGACTGCTGTTTCTTTTGTTTATTTGTTTCTTTTGTGTGTGTGTATGTGAAGACTAAGATTAAAAGCAAAACTGGTTGTTTTTAGTGCATTTCCGGGTGAATTACCTGGCATAATAAAGGATCCTTATCATAGATATATTGTTAATCCTTTCAATGCTAATGATACCAAAATCTTCTAGATTTACTTGTCCTAATACCAGATGAATCAGATTTCAGTGGACTGAAATATGCCAAAAGCCTGGAATTCAGGCATACATATGTCAGTTCACTGAAATCTGATTTATTTGCTATAGGAACACGCACATTTTCAAGATTTTATATATCCAGTTGGGTTAAAATCAGACCTCGCCGTGAAAGGGTTACCATGCATTTAGCCGTGCCATGCATTTACCCGGCAATCACAGTAAGTATATCGAAGCGGATAGATAAGATTTAAACTCTCTCCCGTCAATGGTTGTTTTATGATGACTTGTCGGCTATTACATTTACATCACTTTATAGTACGTCTTATGTATTAGTATGTATTATGTCTTATGTTGAGTTCGGCGAGTGCATTTTAGCTCATGTCCCTTGATCGATTGAAACAAAAGCCCAGCATTGTGCATGTTCTCATCAACCTTATTATTGACCAATGTCATCCTTCCCCTTTTTTGAGAATTTTACAAATCACATGTTTTGTAGCAACAAAAGATGGACAGACAGGCAGATAGATAGATAGATAGATAGATAGATAGGTAGGTAGGTAGATAGATAGATAGATAGATAGATAGATAGATAGACGAATAGATCGATGGATAGATAGATAGATAGACGAATAGATCGATGGATAGATAGATGAATGGATATATGGCCGAATAGATAAACTTATCTTTGAATTCAATTTAAAAGAAAAACTAATCAAATGTTAAATTATTACAGGGCTACTCTTTGTAGGGCAAACCTTTCAAGCCATGAAGTTCATCACAGTGATTTGTGTCTGTGTGGTCGTGAATGCTACTTTGGCATTTTTGCAACCAGTGTCAGGGGCGAGTGTTGTAAACAACAGACCTGTCATTGGTAAGAAAAAAATGTGTTTTTTTTAAATATAATTTTTAATGTATCAGTTGAATTGTGGATCTTATTATCTAGATTCATTTTGCATACTCAATATTTGATAAGATCAGTGTGACCTCATGAACACAAATTATCTTAATTTGTACATATATTTTTTATGTTTTAACTTTTGTCAATCTTCTATTTGCCTACTTTTGCTCTAAGAATAAGATTTGAAGAATTACATGGTGAATATCTACAGGTCTTTTAGCTCAGGCGTCAGATGCAGACTTGGACAAATACGGGGAAGAGTACGCCATGAGTGAGTATGTCAAATTCCTGGAAATGGCGGGAGCGTCAGTGGTCATCGTGAAAGGGGATCAGCCCAAAGATTATTACTTGCAACTCTTCAAGCGAGTCAATGGTGTACTATTCCCGGGAGGGGGTGTCGACCTTGTGACATCCCCCTATGCTCGATCCAGCGAGATTCTGTTTGCTTTAGCCTTAGAGGCCAACGACAGGGGGGACTACTTTCCAATCTGGGGAACGTGCCTGGGGTTTGAGATGCTTACAGTCCTCGCAGCCAAAAAAAATCTCCTCAGCAACACATCTTCTGAAAATCTACAATTACCTCTTCATTTGGTACCTTGTGAGTATTTTGTTCTATCCACCTCTTCTTATAATATTATTGTATTAAGTGTATACCTTAGTATCACCTCTTGTGTTTCTTTATGATATGAATATGAGGAGGATTTGATTCTCATTGCTGCCGACACATATCAGAAAGGGTACAAATTCTATGCAGTGGAACCCCTTCCCAACTTTTTTTGGTTACATATTAAATCAGTAATCATTGAAAATCCCCTGTATAACAACACCCCTGGATAATGACATAATTTTCTGGTCCTGGACGAGGTCGTTATCCAGGGGTTTCACTGTATCTGAGTATTGTAACAAAAGTATTTTTCGATATCCTGTTTCTATTGTTTAAGAAAAGAAAATTCTTTTTGATTGATTCGATTCATGGCAACTGGCAGGTGACAATGTATTTTAATATTTCATGTATGGTTTTACACAGCCTATAGAGAGAGTCGATTGCTTGGAAATGCCCCTAAAGAAATCCTCCACTATTTGACTCATGAAAACATCACTGCCAACTTTCACCACTTTTGTCTGGAAACAGAGGTAAAGGATGAAATTAATAATTTTTCTATACAATTTTGGACCGTAGTCTGAGTTTGATAAAGACAGACAAGTTAGGATTTGAATAATCTTCAGTGTTTCCTCATTTCCTCTCAAAGCGACCAAAACAATATTTGTAAGGAAGCAAAAATGAAAAATCTAAATGTACTGTTTGTGCTTACCGTATGTATTTTTAGAATGTGTAAACTCTTTTGTTGGAGAATTGTGCTAATGATTTAATCTATCTTGTTTTATACAGACATACAAGCAATATGCATCCCTTCACAAGTTCTACCGCGTTATATCTGTCAACCAAGGACGAAAAGGTGTTGAGTTTGTCTCTACAATGGAAGGTAAAAATTTAAGTTTTTAAATGACCAAAACTATCACCATCTTTTGAATATGAGGATGAGAATTCTTTGGAATTTGACACCTTTTTAAAAAAGGAGGCATACAAAGGTTTTGAACTGAAATGGAGTAATTGAATTATTGTGAATTTTTTTGTGGAACATAAATCATTGTCTGTGTAAAAGTGCGACTCATAGCTGCTCTGTTTTAATTTTGCTCATCTAAACCCTCACTTACCACACTTCCTTTGTTCAAAATTTTTAAGTTTGAATAATTAGTCTTAATCAGACCTATTCATTTAAACAAACTAAAATTGAAAATCATGTTTTTTTCTATATCTATTAATGCAGTATCTTTATCCTATTTAATGCATGTTGTTGTTTTTCTTTGTTTCAAGCTTTCAAATATCCATTCTATGGGGTACAGTGGCACCCAGAAAAAAACATATTCAGCAGAAGAACAGATCAGAGTACATTCCACACAGCCCATGCTGTGAAGGTGACCCAGTACATGGCAGACTTCTTCGTCGGTGAAGGTAAAAAAACCAACCTTTTTGTTTCATTCTCCACTCCATGACATTGTGCATCAAGCAGTGTCTGTTGTCCAGCTCCACATCTGGTTAAATGTGGTGCAATGGGGAATGCAATAGTCCTTAATGTCAATCATATTTTCATACTTAGCCAGAGGAGAATATCTGCTCTTCATGGCTACTTTTGGTCTTGTTTTGTTTTCTCCTACCTCTTAATATCCCAGTTCTAGCACTCAGCCCTGTTTTGTTATAAATAGAGCAATCAATATAGGAGATGTGACACATCCCTTCAGCAAAACATAACTAATTTCTGAGCCAAAAGAGAAACTTGGGATCAAGACAAAAGTAAGCAGGTGATCAGCCCACTTGGATGACATTTAGGAACAAGACATTTTAAATCATGTTTCTTTGAAGTAGCTTCAAAACATTCTCTGTTAGCTCTGTGCTAAATTTTCGTTTCAACGAGAAGTTATTGCCACATACAGGGAGTGGTTTGCTACTTTTTATGATATGTAATTGACTAAATTTGGTTATTTTTTTATTTGATAAAAAATGATTTAACTATTATTGCTTTCGTCTAACATTTTTTGAAGATTTGAAGTTCTTGAGAAAAGCGATATTTTCTAGTTTTCTTTTTTAGATGTATGATTCTTTTTTTTTTACCAGCTCGCAAAAGCCTTCACAAGTTTGCATCCGACAAAGAGTTGTCACAGGCTGTCATTGAGAATGATCACAGAGTTTTCATGCAACACCATTACATTGAGGACTTCTTTTATAATATAACTAAATCTTAATTCATCTCAGCTGATCTGGAACCACTGTGCTTTATTGTCTATGTCACTTCATAAGTCTGCATCATTTTTGATGTTTGTCTTTCACTTTATTATGTATTTTACCAGATTTTTTCCATGAATGGTTAAGTGAAAGGAGATAACATTGAAATTTTCTCTCCCTTTTTTTTTTTTTTACCTGAAATATAGGGTAAACTTGCGTGTTGACATTAACTTTTGCTTTTGATGATATATCGATGTGACAGAAATCATCTTGTATCACTGATTTTAAAAAAAGTTTGTTTTAGCATCTTTAAGTGAAAACTCACTCAATCCTAGATTTTTACCTATGAATTGCACATCCTCCCTGAGTACCTACAAATATAAAAATGGTTGGATTATTTTGAAATTTCATCTTACTATTATATTGCTTCTAGTGTGTAGAAAATAAATATATAGATGTAAATGCAAGGACTTGTCTGAAAATGTGCTCAGAATCAGTAAAACCCCTCAATAATGCAAGCCAAATATTTTTAGGTGAGGGTTGAGGGAGTTATAGTTATAGCATTGTTGAGCTGTGTCTGTTGTTGATTTTATTCCATAATATTAATGCAGCTGTTGATTGTCTGAATTTTTATTATTAATTAAAAGATTTATTGAACTTCCTTGATATTATGTGTGTATTTGGAAAATATCTAGTCTATTATTCAACCTGTGTTAAGTTCCCTGATTTGGTGGAAGATATTATGTAATGTATGTTCAGAATTTTTTTCCTAATCACACCAGTTTAAAATTTTTGTTCGTAATCAATTACAACCTTTTTTTCTTGTTATATTATCCAGTTGAAGAAATCCTTACTTTTATGATAGCTCTTTTCAAGATATTTTTTAAAACTGCATATTGTTGTTAAAATGTCATAGAAAACACTGAACACCAAAGATGGTATGTATTCTTTTCTTTCAAAGAAAGAAATCTTCAATGAAGTGCCTCAAGTGTTATATGAGAATAAAGTACTGTATGACATCTTAAAACACTAAAGACATGATCAAGTGTAATTATAATAGATTTTGGTTTGATAGCAGCTACATATCTCCATCATGTTATCGGTCAGATATAAGGATTGTCTCACTGCTAACGACACCTAATTCTTCAACATTTGCCTGTTCATATCAACCTGATTAAAAAAAATATAAATGGTACTATTTATTGTTATTTTTAGTTATGTGATAACCATTTTAACTTTTTTTTTTTTTTTTTTTAATTATTGTTTATACACACAGTATTTGTGGCTGTTTTTAGCTTGTTTTGTTTGTGTGAAAATTTTTTGTTTTGTTTACCTTTGGATTATTCAAAAACTTTTGGGAAGGAGATTGTTAAAATATTTTTATGTTAGGTTTTATTGGCAATAGATGACTTTGTTTGCATGCTTGATATTGAGATTGATTCCACAGGATATTTTATATTTTTACAATAAAATAGTTTTCTTTATAGTAGTATGTTGTATTTTTACAAGTGTGATTATTATATTATTATGTTTCATGTGGTTTGTATGTGAAGAGTTCTGGAGTTTTTTAAGTCCAACATTAAAATATGTTGTATAGTAGTTTATTTTAACAATTCTTTATTTTAAGGAAAAAGCTGTGCTGATAAGAGAAAAAAAAATCACAGAGATAGAAATAAATAGGACAACACAGTAGTGAATACCAATGTGGGTGTGTACCTACACATTCTTCTTTTACTAATAGCCATAACTAGGGACCTTGGATGGCCTTAATGATGATAATAAATAAGCTCTCTCGTGCCTGTTTCCATATTGACGAGAGCATAGCGAGACAGCTGCTATGGAACATGCTAATTTTAGCATCAGGTATAGTCTAGTATAATGCGGCCGGGATTCAGATTCGAACCCCCGACTTACCAAAGCTAGTAGCTGCGTATGGCGGGTATTCTTTAAGCCACCCCCACACCACCAATTACCCAATCGTGGAACTTTTCGTTGCATTCGTACACCGACTGGAAACCCCCGTCGAGTTTCGTGAACGGACACTCCAGCACCAGATGATCCACCGTTTGCGGGTGGTTTCTGCATTTTTGGCACGTCGGGGCGTCAGCTCGCCCCCATTTATGAAGTGCGTTTTGCGTTCGGGCGCATCTGGTACGAAGCCTATTAGCCGTCACCCACACGGCTCTAGACTTGGATGGAATCCAAAGTTCTACCACTTGAGCTACGGAGCCGATACCTAGTTATTTACAGCTTTCGTCTGACTCAAACTCCATAGCTTTACAATTTATTCACGTAGGCCCTGAATTCTTTGAAAGAGCATAGAGGCCATTGACGACTCCTCTCCGCTGCACTCTGTTCTAGGCGCTGCTTTCACTGCTCCCTGCCAGCTCATTTCTTTTCATACTCATAAGCGCTCCTGGTCTCCGTATCATAAAATAGTCCTGTGATAATCCCCGCCACCCTCTGGATAGAACGCTGGTTACATATATATGGCAAGAAGTTCCATAGATTAGATGGCATTGTCTCTTATTGCCACTGTTTCTAAACCTTTTCTAAAATGTTGTTCGCCTGTCTGCTCTTTGTCTCTCTGTCATTCAGTCATTCTCTATCTACTTGTCAGTCTTTCCTTTTGTTTCTTTTATTTATCAACTGCTTCTACTTTTCATGATGGAGGTATGTGGTCAAACTGATTGGTAGAAGTAAAGCAGTGCAGATTTAGAGTTTGGTTCCTGCCATCGACTCTTCAGTTTTTTTTCCATCCACGTGTTAAACCCAGTAACCAACCCAAGTGGTAACGAATCTTGTCTGGGAGATAGATAAAATCTGTAATAAGCCAGCGTCCTGTCCAGATGGTGAGATTACAGAATTGTTTCTTGCGCCTGCGTGGAACAGGAATCAGGATAAATATCTGTGTCAGGTATGAAAGAACTGTTTTATTATAAAACCGTGCTGGTGAAGCGAAATGTGTCCACTTCTGTTTGTTATTTGTTTATTGAGAGTTTTAGGCCGCTTGCAACTACTAAGGTCATATGACGTTTCACATCTCTCCAAAATATAGAGATGATTTACAATTTACACTTTCAACTCCGTTCTGACTATTGGCTTACTTATTTCCCTCTCTGTTCTGCCCAGTCGCGTTTTGTGTGTTTGTCTTCGTATCAGTATCCGTGTGCTAGTACTACATACTACAAACGGGGTCACTAAGTACCTATCTAGAATAATGAAATAGGGTGCATACGTTTGTAAACGAAAAAAAAACCCAAAACACCTACAACAACAAACCAAGAAAAAACAAAGGGGGGGGGAGGGGTGTAGAAAATTATTCCCGGACCATGGTGTGTGGTTTTGGGCGATTAATTGATTGTTCCTGTATGTTTTTTCCCTTATGATACGTGTGTAAATTGTTCTTGCTTGTGTAGGAGTCTGCTCCGGATAGACAATTCCATTGTCTTGCTGTACTTACTTTAGAGTTACACCGTGGGTGTTAATAATATACATGACTAATGACACCTGTTACCTGTAGTCCTGTCATGTAGTAAAATGATATAAAACTCTCTCAAGCAAATTAAGACAATCTTAGGATAAGCCTACCCAGAGCGTCATGAATATACTATATTATTCTATTTTATATTTATAATTAACCTTTAGCATCAAGTTCTCCATGCATTTATTGATTTTCAAAAACAAAATAGTACAGTATGACGGCATTGGCATCATTAACAAAAAAAATTACCCCATTTTATCACTCTAGAATAGCTTTCCAATCATCCCGGGCCACGGTTGTTGTAGCACATTGCGCCCTACATACACAGGCAGCTTCCCATCGGTCTATAGTTGCAACAATACGTTCCGTGATTGGGTGAAAATTGCAATGGGGAGGCATAAAACCCCAAACGAAACTGCTGCTGTAGACACAAGAAGCAAAAGTGAGTCCCATTATACTCAATACGAGAGTGTCGTACCAGAGCGTTTACAATTACAATATTGATTGTCATTGCGGTGTGGTGTATGTACATATCATTGCTTTCCACACTGAATCTGCGTTCGCTGGGCTAAAGCATGAGGTGCCAGACTTCCTGATTTTTCATGAGTTTCCTGAATGAGAAAGTAACAGGTTGAACATTTCCTGAATGGATTGGCAAAATTTTACCCGTCAGATTTCAGGATTGGTGTAGTTTTATTTTAGCGATTGTGTGTATTGGGGTCTAAGCATGTTTGTAGTCTTAAGCAGTGTTTTACACTTTTCTTTCATGTCCATGTTTTAAAAAGCGAAACATGTTTTAGAAATTTTCCTGATTGACAAAATGTTTTCCGGTCAGATTACAGTTACAGGAATGGTATAGGCTAACCACTGGCACCCGTGGGCTAAAGACACCTAGCTACCCATAATGCACTGCAGGGTGGACAGGAAAACCCGAAAAAATTATTATTGCTCCTGCATACACATGGACCCCCTGTATATTTTTGTTCTTGTGACAATAAAGCTAGGTATCACAGAGATAATTCATATGATTTTGATCAAGTTCAATGCTTTCTAGTTAGTACAGTGCCGTCCATTTATAAACAACCTCTGTAATGAAAGATACTCCGATATAACCGTGATAAATCAAATCCCCGTTCTCCCTTCAAGTGTAAGTAATATGAACTTTACTTATAGAAGGATACAATTGGCGCAGAGTAAGATATAACAGAGATCCTGCAGCGTATGAACATGTTTTCGATCCTTAGAATTATTAAAAATTTGTCTTAATCAAGACACTCTGACTGTTTTCATCGCTTATCTGAACCCAAACTTGCAAACACTTAGTCCCCCATCCATTCCGATAATTCATCGGGTGAAAATAGCAACGCACAATACGGCAACACCACCTTGCATGCCCGCACGTACCGCATAGAAGCTAACAATTTGTACCGGTATTTTCCCTTGACAACGGATATAACAGGACTCGCTTATAACAGGGAAAACTGCCGGTCCCGTCTGTTCTGTTCTATCAGATTTCGATTGTATATTATCATGACAGACATACTTGCATTCAAGTTATAGAAAAGTTTCAAATATTACATTCTATTCATTTACTTTTTTCCTCTGGTGTGTAAATATAGAGCAGAAATGCTATACAAAAACAACATTGCATCGATTTGCTACAAAAAAAAAGACCCGCGACAATAAACAGTCCACGACTATGGCCATTTTATCACCCGACAGTTACTACATTATCATTACCATTATCATAATTCTTTTCTTACTTTGCAACATATTGTTTTCATCATCCAATCACCACACTTTGTAGGTAGATCAGCAAATAAAGAACAGCAATGGAGTCATTATGATAATAAGAAGTGCCTCTGGTCTACCAATTATCTGGCATTTTCTCATCAACAGAATACTATAGTTTAAAACATGGAACAATTTACAATACGACTCTAAAAATGCACAACTTTAAGGTTACGATTGATAAAAAAAAAATTGGAGGTAATGTGCACTGGAGTGTAGTCCTTGGTTTATGACTAACCTTTTGAACCTGCTGATTCTTGTTTCAATTTAATTACTTTTTGGTCTATTATCCAGGGCTTTTAAAGGCTTCCAGCCTATACGCTCTATAAATATGATATTATGATAATAATAACAATAACTATAACGCGCTCATGCGTCATGCTTGTTAAATTAAATTCTGTTGGAACAGCTTCAATTTTAGTTACCACAAAAGCCTACCATCTGCTTGATTAAAACCAGGGCCACAGATACCCATACCATGGTGTATGTCATATCGGACAGACATAGGATTCTTTGCTCTGTAAGTATGGGAAGTAAAAAAAACAACAACTTTTCTTTTAAACTTTTCATGTGTTTAGCTTATGAATCTTTTTGTTGCTTTTTATTTTCCGATGGACTCTCACATTACCTGCCTGTCTGTTTCTCTCTCTCCCTCTCTCTCTCTCTCTCTCTCCCTCTCTCTCTCTCTCTCTCTCTCTGTCTTTTCTCCCCCTTTTTCTTTTCTCTCTTTCTCTGTTCTCCCTCTTTTCTCTCTCTCTTCTCTCTGTCTGTTTTTTTCTCTCTCTCTTTTCGCTCTTTCTCTCTTTCTCTTCTCTCCCTCTCTCTTCTCTCTCTATGGTTCTTTGCTCTGCAAGTATGGGAGGTAAAAAAACAACTTTTCTTTTAAACTTTTTATGTGTTTAGCTTATGTATCGATTGTTAGGCGCTTGCGTATTTCTATTCGGACAGGGACACACTGTTCATGGCCAGGTACTAATTTTACACCTGGGTACGGTGAGAAAATTATCCAAAGACTCAACTTTGCGCCGTCACATAACGGATTCGAACCAGGGACCTTTCGGTCACACGTCTAACTGCTTACCCACTCGACCACAGAACCGCAAAAAAGAGCGGGTGGTTGACGGGCGCCTCTGGTGGGCGCTACTTCCATTTCTTCTCTTTTGGCTTTCTCTCTCCTCTTACTTTTTTCAGCACTCTCTCTCCAGTACTCCCTTATCGAGCATACACTAATACACACACAGCTGTGGAAGGCTATTGACTTGGATAATATTGCGGCAAGTGGTTAGACCTAGATAGAGGGTCATCATTGTTTGTATGTATATAACTAGGACAAAAAAAAACCCCAACAAAAACAAGAAAGAGATTTTTTTTACTAAACAGTTTAGAATTAAAATGGGTTATTCTTGTTTGTTTATTTGACAGTTTTTTTTATGGTGTTTTTATGCGGCTAAGGTCATAGTAGCGCCCAGAGATAAGAAAGGTGAAAGTTTGGTTAAAAGTGCAGGCAGGCTTAGACCAAAACTACCAGGGATGTTTCATTTATAATGTACGGTAATTTAAAAAAATATCATCTCTTAAAAAAGTGACAGAGATGATTTACAATTTAAAACGAGAAACTTCTTTCACGATCACAGTGGAGAGAAGCACAGGTAATGATCCAGAGAGCCCAAGAATATGGTACCACCCTTTGCGTACGAAAGTAAGCAGTTCTTTTAGATAGTGGCCTTGCAGTCGGGTATCATAATGTCAAAAATAGAGGAGGACCACAAGACTGGGAGAACATGCAGGATCAAGACTGACCTAACGACAGATACAAAGTAGCTGTGTGACTGTGTGTGTATACATAGATTAGAGAGAATGCCGCGAAAAATGTAAGAGGGTCTGAAGCAAAAAGAGAAGAAACAGAATAAGCGCCCACTAGAGACGTCCGTCAAAGATATAGATGAATTGATATGAAGTGAAGCGGCCTAATACTAATAGAGCAAAGACAAAGCAAGCAAGAAAGAAAGAAAATGAAAAGAAACCGAATGTGGATTCAAATCTAGGAGGACCCATTGTCTGGTCAATGGTATTCAACAACTTATTATGATGAGTGTAAAATGAAGAGATTTAGTTTGTCCCGCAACCTCCTGAATTTAATTTAATTTTTGTTGGTATTCTTTCCTTTTTTGTTTGACCTTAAGTTCTTTTAAAAAAATATATTCAATTTCAATATTGAAGTAAAAACAACAACGAACTTTTTGCAGATATTCCGGAAAAAGAGACCATTTCAAGCGATGAAGTTCGTCATAATTTGTGTTATTCTCTTCATGGTTGCCATCTTGGTGATGACGCAACACTCGTTGAAATGGAAACCTGCTGTCAATGTCAACAACCGGCCTGTTATTGGTGAGGAAATACGTACGATTATTGGTTTTCGAAATCTCGATTAACTGCTCTCTAAGTCTTACTTATTGCTTGGAAGACAACAATCTGCCTACAAGAAGGGATTTCAAGAAGATATTTTTTTACAACATTTTCGAAAAACGGATGTTTTGTCTGTGGTTAAGGTTGAGAATAAGTAGCGTTTTGAGGCAAAAACAATGTTAAGAGGTAACTTGTTTGTAAAGCTGAGTCCCTATTTTTCTTTCCCCCTATTTCCGGTTTAAAACAAAATTATATACAGCAGTGTACTAATTGTTTGTCTTCTGTCCTGAGCAAAACCTTATTTAGACCGAAACGTTGAGTGTGTCTTTTCTATCTTTGTTCCTACTTGCCTGCTTTAACACTCCCCTTCTCTCTCTCTCTCTCTCTCCCTCTCTCTCTCTTTCTCCCCCCCCCCCCCCCCCCATTTTATCATAGGCTTAGCGGTCCATTTTAGTATTACTATTACCACTTTTTATAGCGTTGACTTGTCATTCAGAACATCATCAGATCATATCAAATAGGACAAGCTGAAGAAGAACAAAGGTCATAGTCATTGTAAATGTGGCGTTCATTGGGTCATAGTAAATACGGCGCTCATGAGGTCATATCAAATTAGGTGCTCTGTAGAATGTTGATGTGCTGCCACTCAGGGATAACTGGATGGCTCAGCTACCGGGTCATCAAGTTTTAGTACTGTTCCCATGATGATTATCGCTTGGTGAAACAGCTGCTAAAACGCCAAGGTAGGTATGACGAGAGCAGGATTTGAACCCCCGACCTGCCAAGCCCAAACAAAGCGGGTGCTACATATCTGCCACATGGTGCCCGTAGTCTACTGACCCTTTTACAGCGAGGTCTGGTTCTAACCCAACTGAAATATGCACAATCTTGAAGATGTACGTGTTCTTGTACTTAAGTTATATAAGATAAACCAGATTTCAATGAATTGAAATAAATTTCAGGCTTTTGGCATATGTCAGTCCACTGTCAGTACACTGAAATCTGATTCGGGCAAGTCTTGAACATTTTGGTGAGCTTCAACATTGAACGGGTTGATAATGGTAGATATGAAGTGAAATTTGATGAGTTATCATTTCGTTTTATCATTCTCCAGCTCTCTTGGCGCAGAAAGCAAGGGGAGGTTTAGCAAAATTCGGGGACGAGTATGCCATGAGTGAGTACGTCAAATTCTTGGAAATGGCCGGAGCGTCAGTGGTCATCGTGAAAGGCGAGCAGCCCACCAGGTATTACGTGGAAATCTTCAAACGCGTCAACGGCGCCCTGTTTCCGGGTGGCAAATCCAACATGTTGTCCTCCCCATATGCCAGGTCGTCTGAAATATTTTTCTCGTTGGCCCTGAACGCATATGACAGGGGAGACTATTTCCCAATCTTTGGCACATGCCGAGGTTTCCAGATACTTTCATTTCTTGCAATTGAAATGAACCTGTTGAAACCTGTAGACGCAGAAGATCTGCATTTGCCTTTAGAATTGATGCCCTGTGAGTATGATTTGGGGATATTTCTTACTCCTATTTTGACATCCAATTCAAGTCAAATATCTATATCATTAACTTTAACTTTAATATTATTAGCTATTTTTTTTATTACAAAAATACATTTTGATTCAAGAGTTGTTTGCTGTTTAAAATTTCATTTCTGCAATAATTTACGAACAATAGCAGAGTGGATTAACGAAGAAGCAGCTTTTTTCTTTGTAAAAATCTATGTATCCCATTGAAATTGAAATACGAAAAAAAGAGTTACAATAGTAAAAAAAAAATAAAAAAATTGATGCCACACCATTTGATTGGATGCTATAAAAACATGACAAAAATAATATGGTTTATTTTTCAGCATATAATGAAAGCCGTTTGTTGGGAAAAGCCCCCAAAGATATCCTCTACTATTTAACCCATGAAAATGTCACAGCCAATTTCCACATTCAGGGTTTGACAACCATGGTAAGAAAGGGGAGGATTAAACAGAAAGGGGCAATAACTTGTTCCGGAAGTTTTTTTTCTTCAATTAATGCAAAAGATGGAATACATCATTACGTCATTGACAAAGTTAATTATGGATTTTCCCAAGAGCTATTTATAGTTTTCCCCCTTCTCTTCCAACCCAAGGTAACAAAGAAGTGAGACAAAGCAGATAAAGAGAAACATATTTATCAATAAAGAGAAACTGGTTGAATACTTTCTTAATGTATGAATGATTACTATTGGTCTATCCTATTTTTGTTTAAAAAAGAAATAATAATCATTTTTTGCAAGAAAATAAGAAAAAGTTTGGTTTCACTCTCGTTTTGTGAAAGTTGTAATAATAATAATGATATTAATGATAATAATGATATTAAGTATTGAAAATTATAATGATATCAAATGACATTTATATAGTGCCTAAAATACGGACAAGGCTCTTCTTTGGTCTAAGGGCTTTAAAAATTGTAAAAATGAAAGCCTTGGTTTCAAGATGAATAACTGCAACAATACTATTTTTAATGTGTTTAAAAACAGACTTACAACCAATATGCATCCCTTCACAAGTTCTACCGGCTTATATCTGTCAACAAAGGACGTAAAGGGGTCGAGTTTGTATCCACGATGGAAGGTAAGGCCAAATGGAAGTTCCATTGAACGAATCAAATTGATATTCGAAATGTTGCTGAATTTTTTACTGTTGAACACCCTTTTTAACACATTTTAATTTAACTCTTTCACAGCAAAGTCTGATTCTAACTCAACTGAATATGAAAAATCCTCAAAATTTGCCTGTTTTTACACCAGACAAATCAGATTTCAGTGAACTAATATATCCTGAAAAGCCTGAAATTTCAGGCTTTTGGCATGTGTCAGTTCACCGAAATCTGATTTATCTGCTCAATAAGAACAGGCAAATCTTGAAGATTTTGGTGTCTTTAGCATTGAAAGGGTTAAGGTCTTATTAAAGGCATGAATCTCTAAACAGATGCTGCACACAGATATCTCATCAAGTCACAGTATACTCAGAAGTATCAATCAGTCTGACTGAAATAATCCAGGTGTTGGAAAATGTAATCAACTTGTAATACCTAACATAAAAATTTATATTATTAATCGTACTTAAAACCAAAAAATCTTATGATAAAAAGAAAAAAAACCCCATATCCACATTGATTTATCTCTTTTGTGCTCCTCAAGCTTACAACTACCCAATCTATGGGGTACAGTGGCACCCAGAGAAAAGTGTCTTTGCCAAAAGAACTGACCACAACACTCTTCACACTGCCCACGCTGTGAGGGTCAGCCAATATTTTGCCAACTTTTTTGTCGATGAAGGTAAAAAAACAACAAACATTACTCTACAGGCTACTCTTCTTCCTTAAATAAAAAAATAAATCATTTATCATTACATCACATTATATCTTCTTCTTCTTCCTCCAATTAACTGACTGACTCGGCTGGACCAAGTATTACGAAGACAGTCACTACCTTAAAAACAGATCGACACTTTTGTAGACTGGTGCAAACATAACTATCTTGAGCTCAACATAGATAAGACCAAAGAAATGGCAATAGACTTTAGAAAATCATTAAACAAACAGGACCTTCTTATAGTTAATAAAGTTGTAGAGCAGGTTTATTCTTAGTCATTGATTGAGGATAAATTAAATTGGAGCCACAACACTGAAAACATGATTAAAAAACTTAAACCATGTATGTATTGCCTACGAAAACTAAAATAATTCAATATTGATAATAAGCTCATGCAAATACATATGTATTCTATACTTCAATTTTGAAAAGTGTTCTGGCCTTTGGCATCCCATGCTGGGGTGGTAACGTAACAGTTAGGGATAAAAATAATCTTGACAAAGTTATAAAGAAAGCTAGTGACATGATGATAGGTAGAAGACTCGTCAACATTGACAGACTGTGTGAATCAAGAATGACGGAAAAGGCCAAGGTAGATTCTTAATGACGAGGCACATCCCCTTCATGACAAATTTAACAGTGGATATATAATATACATCGTAGTGGTAGATATAGGATGCCAAAGGTCAGGACTAATCGTTATGGCCATTCCTTCTTGCCAAGGTCCATTTCGATCTTGAACACTTTACACCCCAAGGCCTTAATGAAATTCATTGTTTTATCTGTTGTTATTCAATATGAATCATTATGTTTATTATTTATTTTTGCCTTTTCATTTTCTTATTTCTTGTCTTATGGCGCATCCCTACATCTGTATGTAACAATGTAAAAAAAATTCCTTGTTGAGGGATTAATAAAGTTACCTTATCTTATTATTGTCAGTGCGCATTTCAACATGGCCTATCACAGACCTCTTAAACTTAAGAGTGCTTTGAAAATTTTTTAAAGTCAATAACTTAAAGTTATAGGGTCTTTTTTTAACGTTATATATGATTATTATAATAATAGTGAGAGAGTCCTCAGTGGACACTTCTATTTCTTGTCTTTGAACTCATAATTTTTAGTCCCTTTTATTCTATCCTACAATTTTGTTTTAGTTTTGTGCGCCAACAGTCATGTATCAAGTTATGTATATTTTATGCATTTGCATACAAATTTCTTATGAATAAAATCTCATTAGCAATATTTTTCATTCTCATAACATTATTCTTGAAAAAGGACACATGTATTCATAACCATTTTATTCTTATTCTTTTCCTTCCCAGCACGTAAAAACATGCACAAGTTTCGATCAGACAGAGAGTTGGCACATGCTGTCATTGAGAATGATCGCAGAATTTTCAATTACGAAAGGTTCACTGAAAACTTCTTTTTTAACTTAACTAAGGAAGTTGAGAAGTAAACCTGATTTCTAATGATCCCAGTTTCAATGTCCTATGATAATCACCACAATATGAATAGAATCATGATAATGTATAACCTTTCAGGTTTTTGTTGCAGAAAAATAATTTTCAAGATCATGTGTCCCCCATTTAATTTTTCACATTTTCACAATCACATCAATATGTAAAAAAACCCCCAACAAAATACAAGAAAAAGATGTAAGAATTATAAATCGCCTTTTTTTTTATTCATTGTAAAATAAGTACAAATTTGAATTACAGTTTGCTACAATGTACAATAGCCCTTCCAGTGATATGGGATAGACATAACTTGGTATATATGTCAATAATATTTCACCATCTCCATCCTCACCCTCTGACTGAATATTGCAGAATGAAAAAGAAAGTAGAGTATCTCCCAAATACCTTTCATAGACTTATTATGAGATCCATCACACAGATCGAGAATGAAAAGAAAACAAAGAAGCCATTCACACTGACTTTGGTGTGAATAGGCAGTCCGAAGGTCATATCTTTATCACTGAAAGCCAAAAAAATTCAAAGAAATACGTAGCTACAAATTAAAAAGAAATACAGATCCCAAGTTGACTGGGATCTAAATTTGGTTCAATCAAGATTATAACATGATATAAAGCCTATAGTTATCTACAACACATGAAATCCAGAAGAAAGAACATAAATTAATTTTTTAAAAGCTGAATAGAAAAGGTATTAAAATATAATAGTTGTAAACACGATTGAAATAAAAGAAAACAGACTGAAATCTACAAACTAAGAATGCACTTCTAACCAAGCCTAGAGAAAAACTTCACACTTCATTCAAGAATGAATTGAATTTTAGAAGAAAAAAATACAAAAACATGATAATATGACAGCTGACTTATCACTTTTGGTATCTGACAAAACGGAAAACAAAAAATAGATCATGATAGATATACTTACATGAATAAAATGGAGAATGATTATGAAATCATACAACTGAGAAAAGCAGTAGCAAATGATCTCTAACATCTTGTGATGGAAATAGAAGGTATATAATTACATTGTACCTGACATGGCATCATCCCCATAAAAATACAGTCATTCAAGATGAGCTCTCAAGTCATCTGAGATCATAAACAGGCACTTGTAGCTGTTAACAATTTGGGCAATAATGAAGCATTGTTAATAATATCTCAATGATCATCCATTGCAATTATCGAGTCAAAGGTAAGGGACTTTAATAATTTGATGTTTGCTATTAAATATAACTCAAAAGAAATGAAAGGTACATCAAACTTGTTACAAGAAGCAATGATCAACAATGCTAACGCAATCAAACACCCACTAGAATTGTGTCATATAATAACTTACGTATTGCATGCATAGAAAAATGTAAAGATAGATCTATTCTGTGAAATCTAGCTTCATAACTTTGATAGGCTAGGAAAAAAAGTGATACAATTTTTTTATTTATTATAATAACAAAGAATTTGTTGATAAATTGAAAGGCAACTAAAATGCAAATATAGCATGAAAAATGAAAAAAAGGAAAAGAAGGTGATGAAATTGAGAATTTTTGTCAGAGAAGCTAAAAAACATAAACAAATTTACACAAGAGATACAGGAAATAATTTGTTGCATAATTGAATGATGGAATGCATGTGACAATTGCATATGATTAATTTAATATGACAACTTTGAAAAATTATAAAGTACTCTTTTACTTTTACAATATTTTGAATTCCATGTCCCTAATCAAGAGAAAAAACATATGGGTTCATAGAAAAAAGGATGTGAGGGGGAAAAAAATAATAGAAAAATAACACAAGTTCAATACTAAGGACACCAAAATCTTCAAGATTTGCATGTTCTTATATCAGATAAATCAAATTTCAGTGAACTGACTGAAATTCAGGCCTTTGGCCAATGTCAGTTCACTGAAATCTGATTTCTCTGGTATAAGAACACGTACATTTTCAAGATTTCACATATTTCAGTCGGGTTAGAGCCAGACCTCGTAGTGAAATGGTTAATTGATTTTGAAAGAAAGCACACTGAGACTGAGCCAGTTACGGTGCTGGATATGAAAACAAGTCCTTTAAGCTAAATGACAAACAACCTGCCAGGTACAACAACTCCAAGCCGTCCACAATACGCAACGTGTGTGAGGGCTGAGACAATCATATGAGGGTAATCATGGTTGGTACAACTTCCCACTGCGTCGCCATTTCAAGACCCATGAATCCCTTGTAAAGATTTAAGCAGCACCTTACTGACTTACTGTCAGGCTCTTTGAGGGAGCAGGGTTAATCCTTTCAATGCTATGGTTATTTCTTAAGCTGCTAACTAGATATCAAATCAAAATCTTCAAGATTTGTCTGTTCTTATTCCAGATAAATCAGATTTCAGTGGCCTGATATATGCCTGACATGACATCATCGTCATCATGCCTTTGGCATATGTCAGTCCATTGAAATCCTATTTATCTGGTATAATAATACATTATCATTCAAGATTTTGCATACTGTGTTTGAAAGGGTTAAGTTGTATCAACTCTGATTGACTCTACTGTCTCAGCCCTCAGGAATGTTTCAGGGTTGATCCAGAATCAAGCCACACTCAATCAAACAAGAGCTTGGTTATGGAAGAAGAGGGTAGGGAAAAATATGGAGGCAACAGTAACACAACCCCATAGATACTCTCTTATATATTACATTTATATTACATATAGTACAAGTACTTAAAGAGCAAGAAGGCAGATATAAGGCTTTTTCTCAAAATTAGGATTGAAATTGACATTAACATCACAGGCATTATACTATAATAGTACTATAGTACCCACAAATTCTTTTCAACAACAAAAAAAAAAACAACAACAACAAATGAGTGGCTCAGTAATTGTGATTGTGAAACAAAGAAGGAAAAATATTTAAATCTACAGAAAACAGAAAATTGGACTCCTTAAAAAAAGACAAATCTATTGGAAAAATAAACAGCATCATTGTAGTTTAATTTCACTTTCTTATTTCAGATCCATACTACTTTCACAACCTAATACCTAGACCTTTTTTTCTTCTTTTTGCTAAATCAAAGCTTCTGTTATGTTTGGATTAACCTCCAGTTTTCAGTACTTCATGTAATCGTTAAAAAAAATGTAAATCACGGGTTTCCTTTAAAGTAAATTCAAGGCACAACATGTAAATTTCCAACTGAATATCAAATGTTTTTTTTCACATTGGAAAAAGTGTAAAAAAAAATAAATTGATAATAGATTTAAGAATTATGTATGTTATTGAATAATTTAAAAAGTAAGAGTTGAAGACAAGAACAAGTGAAGGTGATGGTGTCTCATTTGATAGAAAAACTACCCAGTGAAAATTTATAGCTTTTGTAGTAAAGAATGCAAATTTGCTATAAATTTGTCTGTACTCTAAATATGAAAGTCAAATAGAACTAAAACTTTCATGCTAACACCTTCTTCTGTGGATGGTCGAAAGCAGTAAACCTTTTGGGGTCAATGATTAACAACACTGTAATTATTTTCTAAAATGTAAGCTGACTTAGTCGTTCAAAAGTAGTTCAGAATGACAAATTTCAAGTATTCTTACAACACATTATATAATGATACAGGATCCACTTTCCCCTGTCCCCCCCCCCCCCTCCATACACACACTTAAAAAACCCAACCCAATATGACATTCAAAACATAAATTTTGAATAAGTATTTAACCTTTTTATGCATAAAATAATAATAATGACATACTTAAGTAGTGATTAATGTCTGTGTTATTTATCACTATTCATTCTCTTCCTCCATATATATTTTAATTTCAAGGCATGTTGTAAGGAAATGTAATGATCCATCACATCTATAAAAATATAATATACATATATACGTATTGCAACAATTATATTATCTATATCTACATAGTAACTGACCCATTAAAACTGCCATTTAACAAATGGAAATATTGGTGATTCAGCAGGTTTATCAATCGCGAAAGACTTTCTGAAAATTGAAAGAAACAAAGAGAGCACAATCTTTCAGTGCAACCCTGTAACTTTCACATAAATTTACTGGCAAGTCACATGCAAGACACAGTAATTGCATGACACTTGAACAAGTCATGAAGTTATTTGTTGGGTTTTTTAGACTTTCTCCTGCTATGATCATATTAGTGCCAGGGGAAAGTAAGTGATATGTAGGTAAGCTAAAAACTTAAAAGAATAGCAAGACTTGGACCCTGCAAGGGATGTTTCAGAGAGAGATGATTCAGAATGAAAAAAAAATATCATCTCTTCAAAAATTTGACAAAGGGAAGATTTGCAAGACAAAAAGAAATTCATTTGTCAAAATGACACAGGAGTAAAGGAAAAACAAACAAATAATGATGGCCACCACCCACACCACCACATCATGCATAAGTCAAGACAGAGGAATTTGTACCACCCTTTGTCTACAATGGTAGGACTCAGTTCTTCTAGATGGCAAGTGACCCTGTAATTTGATACTACTATGGGGTATGACCACAGGTCTGTTGGCACAACAGGCAGGACCAAAAACTGGGCTAATACTATACATACAAAATAAAAGTGAGTGAATGCTTGATTAAGAGAGCATTAGAGACAGTGCAGGAAAAAAGTAAGATGATAGGTGAAGCCAAGAGGAAAACACAGGATTACAGCTTACCAGATACAGTGCTGTAGAAGAATTGGCATTCATGGATGATCAAAATGTGTGACATATATATATGATGTAAGTTAGCATTACTTCTGTAAGTTATTACAACAGGACTCAATCAACATCAACATATCTTAATAACACTAGGTTTAAAATGAAAATACAAAATGTTCAAGGCTCTTTTGTTTGTTTATTGAGAGTTATAGGGTGCTTGCAACTGCTATGGTCATATAAGCGCCCAGGGGTAAGTAAGATGATAGGCTAGT
Organism: Melibe leonina; assembly: GCA_031471865.1. NCBI lineage: Eukaryota > Metazoa > Mollusca > Gastropoda > Nudibranchia > Dendronotidae > Melibe > Melibe leonina. Next base: position 21,742 of record JAUEKZ010143250.1, on the reverse strand, counting down.
TAAAAGAATAGCCAAACTTTGACACAGCCAGGGAAATTTCACAGAGAGATCATTTACAAGGAAACAAATATCATGTCTCAAAAAAGGTGACAAAGAGATGATTTACAGGGGGAAAATAATCACCTTCAACAATCACAAAGCAGGACTAACAAAGAGACAATGGCCACCGCCCACATCATACACTATTGTGGTCCAGGGAGACCCAGTATATTCTATTGCCCTTTGTGTACAAAAGTACTCAGTCCTTCTAGATAGCAAGTGACCCTGTAGTTAGGTACCATAGTGCAAAAAACTAGGGGGATGACCATAAGTCTGTTAGAACGACAGGCAGGGCCAAGACTGAGCTAACAGATACAAAACAGCTGTGTGTGTAAGCTTGCCACAGAGCACTGGAAAGTGCTGGAAAAAGCAAGATGACAGATAAAGGAAAAAGAGAAGATACAGAAGAAACGACCACCGGAGGCTCCTGCAAAAATGTATTTTATCAAAGATCAGCAACAAACACATTGTAGAGGGACTTGCTTGAGATCTTGATAAAATCTTAATGTTGCTCCTCTTGCTTACATGATTAAGGCTCTAACTAGATACAGACAAAACAAGTAGAAAATTGGAAAGGAAAATGACATACAATTACAATCTTAGGGAAAGGCTTTTCTGCAACCTTTCAATAGTTTAGTATAGTAAAAGTTTAAAAAAAAAGGTTGAAACTAAATATTTTGGGCAGTGGCATACATTAATAACATGTAAAAGAGAAAGTAAATAGGCACAAGCAGTAACATATGAGATATATGTAATAGAGGGATATTAAATGTCTTATTTAGAGAAAACAAGGAGCACAGTTCTATGGTACTGCAATGAACTGTGTTAACCTGCTGTCTTGTGTACGAGTAAGAGATAGAGACAGAGAAAGATAGAGGGAGAGATAGCGAAAGAGAGAGTGAAAAGTTTCACGCAATTCTACCTAACAACACTTGTGAAGTGATTGTGTCAATATAAAAAATATTTGGAATATCACTATTTCAATTGGTTAATTATAATTCAACTTCATATTTCAAGATTTTCTTTCAGTCTTAAACATTTTATAAATGATACAAGCCTAATAATTGATGCTCAGCACAAAGAGAAAAGCATAACAAGATGAACAATTAGAAAAGGCACACAAAAAGCATTAAAAGATTACAATAAAACCAGGAGAAAAAAAGAAGAAATAAAATCCCTAGCAATAATGATCCTAAATACAAGAGAAAAAAAAATCCTTAATAACACGCCCTACCCCATGGTTCATAGGCTCTCTAAATTGTTATGTTACATGACTGACTCATGTCAATGCATGGCTGAGTGAGTGCCAATCCAACACCAGGTTATAATTATTTGTCCTAACAAGGGGGATTCATTTTTTCCTCAAGCAATGTACTACCATTAACATTAACTAGCTTCACAAAAGTATCCAAATGGGTACCACTTATGCTTCAGAGTTTGAGGGATAAAGTAATCTGCATTAGACCAGCATCCTGTTCAGAGGGATAAATACAATGTATAGTAATTTTTCTACTACTCCTGATTGTAGAAATGGATACATCTCCAGCTTTACAGGCCAAAACGCAACATGGACAACATGGATCCAGAGTGAAATATCTGAAATTTTATTAGTCATCCTACATTGCCAGAAATCCTTGCAATGCTAAATTGCTGTACAGTGCTGACAAATAGCATTACTATTGAGGTATGGTTATGTACTAAATTAACTAGTCCCTGACAAAATGTGCAAAGTGATCCTAAATACTGAGTACAAATCAGTTGCAGTCCAAACAGATCAAATAACAATTGTGGTATACAATTCAAGCTTGTCTCAAAGAAAATTGAAATGAAGATAAAAATACAAATGCCACACAAAATCTAACAAATTACAATCTCAATGACTGGATGTGTAAATAAGATTTAAGTCTAAAAATTGCTGTGTAATTTTAGCACTGTAAAAATTTCAATAACATAGTCCAAAAATTAAAAGGCTTTTTGAGTATTTTTCAAAATGCTGTTTTGTTTTTCAGTGTCAAATTTGATTGGACTTTTCATGCAACTAGCGTTAAAATTCTGTGAAGTTTGCTTCAATTTTTTCACTGTTAGCAAATGATGCACACTAAAGCAACGAGTGGTTTTCAAACCTTTTGCTAAAAACCAGAAATTCATATCTTCACTAGTTTCTGGCCATTCCAATACCTTATCAGTAATAGAAAAAAAGACAAAACATCCTGTATTTTTGGTTATTTCCTATGAAAAAGCTTTCCAGGAAAACTCATTTCTCAGTAATCTTCACTTGGCACATATTTGTTTGGATCCAGATCCACGTCCACACTGTTAAACTGGGCATTGGCAAAGTCCAGCAAGTGGTCAAGTGCTTCACCGCTGGTGGCGTTGTTACTGACACTGCTGGTTACTGACACTTCCCCTAGGGAGCGCCGCCTGAATAGCCATGGGGAAATAATCAAAAATATAATCATCATGCTCACAATTATAAAATAAGATTATCAAAGCGAAAAATCTAAACATGGTTCAGCTCTATACACTTCATAATTTACACTTGGTGACATTGATAAAATACCATACATAGACTAAAAGTATAATATCAGTGTAATATAATTATTACATCAATTTATCTTTGTCTGTATCTCATAGCAGGTACAGACCCCTTATGACAACGAATTATCATAACATAATAAAGCCGACACATCTACCATAATAAAGGTCAATGGCGCTCTATACACTTGACAATAGAGACACACAAACACACACACATTTACAAACACAAAAACAAATGCAGACACACACACACACACACACACATCATATTCTAAAACTTATCTATCTCAGGAAGTAACTTCAAGTAAGTAAGAGGTACGACATTGTTTTTTCTAAAAACCTTATCAAACTCACGTGGGATAATTGCGCAAGTTCGTTCTGGAACTGGACAAAGTGCTTGAATTTTCTAATTGGATGATTCCGTTTCGCCTGAGAAATTCCTCAAAATATTGATAATTGTCTAATGGAATGAATGGCAGCATTTCTGGGGGGAATATGAACCAAAATAAGATAAGATAAACTTTATTCATCCAGAAGATGGAAATTATATTGTGTTCACAAGAATGATGCAAATACGTCGTTGCCATAAGAACATTTATATCAATTGATAATAATTATGATAATATTAAAAGTATCTATGTAAAGAAATTATTACCCAAAAAACAGCTTAAATAATTATAAAAACAGTCATAATTACAACACTAGCAGTAAGAGATTCATAATAACATTACACATTTTGCACCCTGTATAACTACCTAAGTCTGGCCTCATTACAACATTGTTATTTCATAAACAGTTGTTTGGCATTAAAAAAAAAAAAAAAAAGTAGGAGAGTTGGAACAAAACTACAAGACTGCAAGCAGTTGAATGTCAATGAAAAAAATAACGGTGAAATAAATATGCGCCATGACAAAAAACAGGTGGAGGAAACAAGAAAGGAATAAGAAAAGAAATATTACATGACTGCAAATGAGGGTCTATAAAACATTATCAAAATATCAAATAGAGACCATAAAAATACACGAATGCGTGCTGCATTTTGACATTAAAACAAAAAGGATTTTTAAGTCAATCATTTCAAAAAAATTAATTCAAACACAAAAGTAGCTCCTGAAAAGGTTCATAGCCACTTTTTTATTTGGATGCAATATATTTTCAAACTTGGACACCTCACAAATGGTGAGAACAAGAGTGCTTTTGTTACTTACCTGACAACAATTGCTTCCTACTAGGCCCTAAAAGGTTTAAGACTTTATCACAGAACTCTTGAAAGTGGTTATCACATTCCCAATCTTGAAGATACTGAAGGAATCTCCTGAGCTCATCCGCCTCAAGTTTGGTAGTTAACTGAAAACAAACAAAAATATTACAATGGAGTCCAGCCTAATCGCATAAAAAAAGTCAAGATTGTTAAAAAGTTAAAAAACAAAACAAAACAAAAAAAACCCCTAAAAAATTCCCGTTGGCACTTGAGAATGGCATTAACCTTTATAATTCCTGTGCTGCTATTTGGGTAAGTGAGGCCAGCTGCCTCAACAAAGGAAGCATCATCAGTAATAGTGATAAAAGATTTAAAAAAAAAAAAAAAGAAAAAAAAAAGAAAGAAAGAAAAGAAAAAAAAAGACCACAGAAGTAAAACACAAAAATGCCACCTTATTTCTGTTGCCAGCAACCTACTTTGGTCATGTAGTCTTTGATCAGCTCCTCTCCTGTGACACTGTCACTGTTTCTGGCACTCTCTGAATCACTTGGCACTCTTGACAGACGAGAGTCAGTGTCTCTGAAATAGTTTTGTTATAGAGCTATTTTTATAGCAAGAAGGTTTTAAGTGAACAGATAATGTTGAAAACTAGAGTAAAGAATGAAGCTGTTACCTAAGGAAGAAGAAGAAGAAGAAAACACTTCAATTCATCTGTGCCCTACTAATCAGTGGTAAAACAGTTGCTACCTTTAAAATTGCTACTTACGAAGGAGACATGGCAGCATCTCTTAACCTGTTGACTATTGTGGAGACTGTGGATTAAGGATTAAAAGATCATTGAGACAAACCTTAAAAAAATGACTTGGAAGAATTTAAATTGATAGTATTTAATTGTTATTTTTTTATCAACTTGAGTCGTATAGAAAATTGTTTTTCAAGGTATTCTTCCAAACAATCTGTAATAAAAATTAATCAATTTGTGGATGAAAATCCTTTTTTCAAGGCGATGTTACATTTTTCTGGAAGACATGACATCTCAAAATAATAATTGATACAAAACAGCAAAAAAACTTCACCCTTTAGAGAATTAATGTTCCTTCACTTGGATTGAGAAACAGAATTCATTTAACAAACATACAATTTCCATAATCACAACAAGCTAACCAATGCGCTAATAACTTATATAAAGAAACGTTTGAAATCAATGAATTAGCAGTAATGTAAGAGCTGAACAGACAATATTTACCTGTTCCAGTTGAAGTGCTACCGGCAATCCCTAAGTGCTTTATCTGTCTCTCCAGCAAGTAAACGGTAGCCTCTGTGTACACATGATGGAAACACTGGCCAACCAAGGCACATATTTCTTCTGCTGATGCCTGCAGCACACACACAAAAAAAACAACCAACCCCTTAATTATATTTCACGATACACACAAACATATGCATACACGCATGCTGTCACACAAACATACACACACAGAAAATAATGTACACTCTGTGATGATGAGGAAATAAATTCACCATATGGAATTCAATTCACTTTAAATATGAATACAAAGAAAATATTACTATCTAAGGACAAGTTTTCTTACCTTATTCTCACAATAGAGTACAGCTAACTTGCAAGCTTCAGGCGTTCCTGTCAAGAAAAGAAGAATATTTTCTAAGAATTATAGTTTATGCACGGTTATGTTCATTATAGTTGATGCATTGTATAAATGGAGGCTACTAAAAATAAAACAAACCCCTTTGTGAAAGAAACTAAACAAAAACAGAAAACATTAAAACAGAACAATTAGGGAAGCAGCCAGAAGTATCAAGTATTGGTTTTATAGCCTAATTTTTTACTTCAATTAGATTAGTAGGAGACAGCGCTTATATGACCATAGAAGTTGCAAACGCCCGAAAACTTTCTATAAACAAACAAACACAGCAACAGTGCTTACATTATTTCATAAGATTTGAACGACTATTCTACAATATTATATCCTTAATCTTTACCAAACTTGATGGCAAGAATATGCTGCTGATCATCCTTGATGTAACAAATGGCTGCAATTTCATGCATGGGGATTCTTAGCAGAGTATCCTGTGGATGTATACAAACAAAACGATGCGACAATTGATCGAACGTCAAAACAAAATTTGAGCTTAGGTTAACAAGCTCAACACTGTACATTGTACACCTCTTGAATGGTAGATGAATAAGATTTTGGCTGGGTTCTTTTCTCAGGTTACTTTTTAAAATAATACATATTTTTGAGCCATTCATGAACAAAACAAAAAAGAAAGACTGAGAAAATGACCTAATCTGATAGAAATGAAAACATGCAATTAATTCTGTAGAAAGAAATGCGGATTGAATACCATTAAATTTTACCGTGATAGCAAGTATATGCTGTTGATCATCATTGATAAAACAGATGGCTGCAATTTATTTATGTTTAGAGTTAAGAAATGTGTAATAAGAATTCATTATTTTCAAACTAAGAAAAAAATCCCAACAACCTTGCAAAACCATACCTCAGAGGAATTGTATTTGCTTATCTTAATGTTAAACACACTAAGGCTGAGTATGGCATAATGATTCTCCAAAGACACATCACCCGGGATCATGTGCTGTTTCTGTGAATCATAACATTTTGAAAAGACAATATATTAAATTTCAGTTAAAAAAAAAAAAAAAAAAAATAATCAAAATTTAAAAGTAGACAACATGAAATCAAGCTCAACCTCGACACCTTCTGATAATATTCTTGGGGAAGAAATTGAGCAATGAGTGAAAAAATATTAGAATTCCCTCTCATCTCTAACTTAACCCTTTCACAGCGGGGTCTGATTCTAACCAAATTGAAATATGCAAAATCTTTGAAATTTGCATGTACTTATGCCAGCTAAATCTGATTTATCTTGTATAAGAACACATAAATTTTTAAGATTTTGAAGTACCTAGCACGTAGTTTGAGAGATACCCTTAGCATTCAAAGGGTTAATAAGAAAAAATCTTAATTCAGTGCGAACAAAATCCTATATATGAAGCCAAACATTTATTGACCAACAGCTGCTCAATGCTCTTTTCGTATTGGCTGAGGACTATATTCATTAAGCACTGTTGATCAGAAGACTAGAAAAATAATTGATTTCAAAAAAATAATAAACTCGAACTGTTTTAAGAAGATTGAGGGGCCAGATATAAAAAATCAACTTGACCTTGATTGAAAGTTGGATTAAGTAACATCAACATGCTAGAGTCCACTGTAAACAGAGATGCAGACAGACAACAAAAAAGACATTCTTCAGTAGTTACCTTTCCTTTGTCAATGATTCTGAGGACATCTGTTCTGTTTGTAATGTCAGTGTGGGGTGAAACCCCATCAATTTCTCCAATAAACTGAATGCAAAATTTAGGGAAGAGAGAGAAAGAGAGAGAGGAAGAGAGATATAAAAATATTTATTTCAATTTCATTTTAATAAGATTTAAAAATCCACCAATAAAACTAGTGTTAACGAATAAAAATCAATGTCATATTTCAGGAAAAAATACAACAATATTATGACTAAAAGATTTTCATTGATAGAAAAACAGTATGAGAACTTGTGTCTGCTAGATTGAACAAAATAATAATTTGAAAAAAGCAGAATGAATTTTGAATTCTTCTAAAACAGTAGTGATGCTAGTGCTGCATATATCGATATTGTAAGTTACTGATGAAGTTTAAGTTTTTATATTTAAGCTGCAGTGGCAAAACTGGTAGCAATGCAGCACAGAGCCCTGGACCAGGGTTCAAATCCTACAGACAGGACTTCAGTTTTTCCTTGCGCAAGTAATTAAGTTGTCTTGCTCATCCCCGGGATACCAACCCACAATTTGGACTGGGGAAAGGAATCTGTAATGGACCAGCATCCTATCCAGAGTGTGGCAACTATTGTCACTTGTCTGCTTCATGCTACAGTGACTGGGTGGTAGCTCCTGCTCTATGTGCCGGTAGACTCTAAAAAGACTTACTTCTTTTATCTTAGTGTGCTGTATTCAATTTAGAAAAATAGAAAAATAGAAAAGTCTGCATAGAATGGAATAGAAAATGTACACATAATACATACTAGAACTGCTTTTTCGACATGGTCTTCAATCAGATACTGTGGTTTGATTTGGTAATCTGGAGGCTGAAGTTCATAGCTATTCAACACTCGTCTCTTCTCGTATGAAGGATGATGCAAATTATTATTATCATGTCTGGAGTTGCGTGAAGATGAAGGATCATTTCTGCTTGCTTTCATTCCAAAGAAATGCTGAAAAATATTTCAAGACATCATTATGTAGGTCCGGAGGTTTCCTTCTCATCTACGAGCACATAAACTTTATGACTTAAATCTTGAAGAGAGATTCTTTAATTCAGCAACTCCTTCCATAAAAATAGGTCAAATTCTAGTTAATTCCAGCCTACATTGGGCCATTTTTTCAACAACCAATGAAATTAAAAGGATTTTAATAGAAAAAAGCTAAAAATAGGACTGTGGCGATGCCTGGTCTTGTGTGATGGAAAAAAATGCCAAAAATTGCTTGCTTGATTGAAAACAAATAAAAGGCATTTTCTGTGTCTCTAAATGTTTTGTTACAGTAAGCTCATTGTTGGAGTCCATTAAAATTCAATTAAAATCTTTGGAAAGTATTTGGTTATTACAAAATAAAAAGCAAAAAACTAATTGGTGTTGAGTTAAGGGGCCCTTTTTTGGGAATCATGAATTTCAGAACTTTGTTCAACACTATCTGAGTAAATTGGATGGCTGAGTTTATTTTAAAAGCACTATGTATAGTGTCTCTGTCCAAATATTGCTCTCTATGCACTTCGTAATACTGACCTCTACACCCAATTTTTCCTACGTTTAACTTATTTAGCAACACATATATATATTCTCTTGCAAATATTTCATTAGTATCAGAACTTTATCAAATATATATATATTCAAGTCGGCGTGTGTGTGCATATAGAGAGAGAGAGAAAGAGAGAGAGAGAGAGAGATCTTATCAATACTGGTCCTACAGAAAATCCATCCGCAACGACTACACAATTTTGCTAATGCTCTGAGATAAAAAAAACCATTGTTTCTCAGGTTGTAACCCTATAAGTGGGGAAATTCAGTATAATTTCAACCTTATGTTAAGTATTGGTAATGGCAGCCCTCATTTTAAATTCACTTATAGTATTGACACAATTCTCAACTTTCCTAATGGAATATATCTTCTAACTAATAATGACCCCTAAATGATATATATATTCAGAATGTTTTCACCATCAAAATTTAATGAAATGTTACACAACGTGGAACTCCACTGCAAAAATACAAAGAGAGCGAGGAGGAGAGAGGGAGAAAGAAAGAGAGAGTAAGCAATATATACATCTTCTTCTTCCAATAAACCAACTCAGCTGGATTGTGTGCATTCAACGTGATGTGTTACAGAATTTTAATTTAAAATATTTCAATATTCAAAGTGTGGGTAAACCAATATTTGGACAGAAACACTAGACTATATTCTCTTAGATGGAGCGTAAAGCCATATTTGGACAGAAATATTATATTGTGCATAGAATTCTAGAAAACGAATAGAATGACTGCCTTTTTTTGTTTCCTAGTCTCAGGGTAACACACCTTGATTAAATTGCATTCCACCTATTATCCTTCTCTATCTCCCAGTAGATTAAAGTATAGATTTATATAATATGAATATGGATTGAAAATCTAGAATTAAAACATCATCAACCGGACAATTTCTTATTTGTCGGTTTCTCACAATTTTTAATCATTTTGAAGAGTCAACAACATCAAGTGGGTAACTTTCTTCTTCGATGCTTCGACTAGCTACAGGGTCTACATACCTTAATCTTGTTTCTTTGGTCGTCTTCCATAATAACCACATATTCATTGGAATAAATACCTCCTAAATTGAAAAAAAAAATCAAAACAAACTTCTGGTATTCTTCCAAAATACAAGCATTTTTATTCTCTTCAGAGTCAAATTTGGCTTCCTTCAGTCTATATTTACATTTCTTCCCCGGAAGTGTGTGAAAGCTTACGAGAGTAGTTTACCTTGTTGGCCTTGACATCTCACAACTTCTCATCCCTGGAGGCTCACGAAACCCGAGTGGTGTTTGTGTACGACTTTTAGGGTCAGGCAAAATGGCGGATAAAAGTGGGTCTGCAATGACCCACGTAAAAATTGGTCATTACATCCTCGGTGATACATTAGGAGTTGGTACTTTTGGAAAAGTAAAAAGTAAGAACTATTTCATTGCTATGTTTAAGTAATATTCTTTCTAGTCGAAACTCATTAATTAAAATTGTATCATATGTCTTTTGTGTTTTGCTTAGCAGACGAAACTAGATAATCAGCACATAAACAAAGGTGTGGTTGTGATTTACATTTTGGGGTCTATTCCAGTTTTGATCCTCTATGCTCAATTTATCATGTCCTTTAAAAAAAATGCCATTGATATATTTTTTGTCGTACTCCTACTTATGTTGATTTTGTCTGTTGGTGTGTGCACTGCATCTCTTTCATTGTTCTATAGGTAAACCCTCAGATGATAGTCTATCTTACTTGTCTTTGACCCCAGTCAACAAAACACCAGATCATAGCACTCATTGGTCATATTTCCTAGAGGTCATATACACCAAACTAATTTGCCTTTATCGACCTTAATGATTTTTTTTATAAAGGAAAGATTAAGTTATATAGATCTATATTTATTTGATTTCTTTCTTTCTCTTTTCAGTTGCCACTCATCAGCTTACTAACCACAAAGTGGCTGTGAAAATTTTGAATCGTCAAAAGATCAAGAATCTTGATGTTGTTGGGAAAATCAGAAGAGAAATTCAAAACCTTAAACTGTTTCGACACCCACATATCATTAAATTGTGAGTGCATAATTTTTTATTAAAAGTGTAGGTATTCATTTTGATCTAGGTCCCATTTATAGGTTATTTAACCTTCTGAAAATATTGTCAAGAACATAATTTAAAATACTCATATTCCGTGATGAAGCTTTATCTTATTTGATGTTCTTCATATATATCGAATCCAATATTTTTTTCAAAGGTATCAAGTGATATCCACACCCTCTGACATATTCATGGTTATGGAACATGTGGCTGGAGGCGAACTGTTTGACTACATTGTGAACCATGGAAGAGTGAGGATTTTGATTTTTCTGTTGATTTTATTTAATATTGGTTTTTTAGTATAAATATTACACCACTTTGTACTAGTCTTGTAATGAGGAAGTGTAGAATAAAACTAGATTGATTTATTGATGAAAAAATGTCATGTCAGATGAATGAGTCACTTGAAACAAATCTTTGATTAAATCTTTTTCTTATTGTTTTATAAGTGGTATGGTGTGCCACTTTGTGATATAATGTCATTATCATTTCAGCTGAAGGAAAGTGAAGCAAGACGTTTCTTTCAGCAAATCATATCAGGGGTTGACTACTGCCATAGACACATGGTGGTCCACAGGGATTTAAAACCAGAGAATTTGCTTCTTGATTCTAACAACAATGTAAAAATTGCTGATTTTGGTGAGATACACATCAATTACTTCATCTAACTTCTCTCTGTCTTAGTCACAATAATCTATGACGATTGTTGTGTCATAGTTTTCATAAATGTTAAACATTACATATTGAATTTCAGTTCCTTGGTTTAAACTGATGGTTATACAGCAAAGAGAGATAGCAATTAATTGATGGTTGAATGTAGAGAGTTAGTGTATAAATTATATTTTCGTTATTCAACACTAAAGGAAGTAAAACCATTTGTTTTTAAAAACTAAGGATTTAGAGAAGATATTTAGTTAGATACTTTTATTGATTTTGCCATTATTTAATTTCAGGGCTTTCAAATATGATGACAGACGGGGAATTCTTACGCACCAGTTGTGGGTCTCCTAATTATGCTGCCCCAGAAGTTATTTCAGGAAAGTGAGTCTCATGAGTTTCTCTTTATTTTGTGCTTTGAACATTGTATTCTTATTCTTGGCCATTATTATTATGATATTTGTTATTTCATTGGTTAAGCTGTGCTGTTGATAGACCTGCTTCTTATACCTTAATTAAAATCTTCGTTCCATGATTTTGCTGAATTTTCTCTTGGCTGGGTCCCTGCTACATTTCCCAAGAAATCTATGTATTGTTTGCTGGGTTTTCATTTTATACTTACTTCACTTTTATTGTTTTGCTCACTCCGTCTGCGTACCTAGAAAGTCACATTTCATCCTGTAGAAATGCTTTTAAACTTTTGATACTGTTTTAATCAGGTTAAAAAAAAAATAAACAAAAAACATTAAATAAATAAACCCTCTAATTTCTCTTGTCTCTTTATCCCCCAGACTTTATGCAGGACCAGAGGTGGATATTTGGAGTTGTGGAGTTATACTGTATGCTTTACTGTGTGGAACAGTAAGTTATTTTGAAAAAAAAGACACACATTGTAAACCCCCCTTTCACTCAAACTGTGTTTCTCATTCTCTTTTATACTACTCCCTATTTTTATTGCCTTTTAACCTTTATCATTGTTCAATGTGACTCAGAGGTTTATATGGCTCAGTGCCAAGAGAAAATTCCACCAGTATTGAAATTTTGACTAGATTAAAATGGTTGCAGAATTTTTGGCATGTTTGTGACCTGACGTGTATTGTTAATGATTTAAGCCAGTTACTATGTTGTTGTTTATCACTTTAAAAAATGCTGTAATATTAATGTAACATGATACTACTGTCAGGTGGACTAAGAGTAGTGCATATTTTTGGGGGCCTGCAATGATGCAAAGTGACTGCTGCTTTGAGTATAGAGCATTATCACAAAATCGTAGGATCAACATAATGAGGGAGGGATTTTAATTTATTACTTTGGTGGATGTTTGGATTGAGTCATTTTTGTAGATCATGTCATTGCTATAGGGTAAGTTTATGTCTGTCTTTGGTTTACAAAGTTGTTAACAATCGAGAATGATGAGTTCAGGAGACAAAGTACTTATATCTATCACTATCATGCTAAGTTTTGGTATATTGACATAGTATGCATTAGAGGGGTTATAACAAGAACAGAATTTATTTTCATCATTTGTCAGTGATGGTGGTTGTGTCATATGTAAAGCGCTTTGAGCTCTTGGGAGAAAAGGCGCTCTATAAAACTATGTATTATTATTATGTATTATTATTATTGTTGTGAAAAGGCAAACTTGAATTTTTGACTGGGCCTGTTTTCTTTCCAACAGTTACCTTTCGATGATGAACATGTCCCAACGTTGTTCAGGAAAATTAAATGTAAGGGACTACTTTTATGAAGCCTATTTAAAGATCTGTTTAAAGCCTATACCTCTACTAATTTCAGTTGAGAGGGAAAAGGGAAGAAATGTATCTTATAGACAATTTTTTAAAGTTTCTCTTGTCATGGCAAGTTTCTGAAAGGTGCTATTGAATAAAAATTGAAGGGATATATTAGGCAAGAGAGCATGATATAGAAGTAGAAGTCCAAAGGCTAAATAGAGACAAAGAGAAGTCTTGTGTTTTGACTTCTATCCTTATATGCTCCATTATGATAGACTAAGCAGTCCCTTTTTATATATTAGATAACATTGTTTTTTTAATGTGTTTTTAAAATATCAAATACTTCTTAGAAGAATTTGAAGTCCCTCGATTCGTTTTCCGTGGTGCTGAATTTAGTATCTTTTCCACAGCTGGAATATTTGCTATCCCAGAGTACCTTAACAAGGATGTGGTTCGTCTTCTGTGCACCATGCTGCAAGTGGATCCAGTGAAACGTTCGACAATCAAGGATATCCGGTATAAAGCTAGGATATCACAATTATTTTTGTTTCTCTTCCATGTCTATTAAATGTGATAAGAATAAGTGTACTATTTCTGAAAGATTTCAGGAAGAATGTTTGTCACTTATGACAGTAATTATATGATGTTGATGATCTCAAATTTAATATATTTTATAACTGAGGATGTTTTGCTGTTTTTCTTTTTTAGCCAAAATTTAGGCATAGCTGATTAACTTACTCATCCTATTTAACTACGAGTGAAAAATGTCACAGTTGGATTGGTGAGTTAATTTTTTTTTTTTAATGTTTAGATATAAAGAGTTGTTCTAAAGATTTCTCGTCTATTGTGTAGGGAGGATGAATGGTTCAAGAATGACCAACCTGATTACCTGTTCCCGTCATCTCAGGATCATGACGCTTCCATCATTAATTTGGAAATCGTGAGAGAAATTTGTGAGGTAAATACATTTTTCCCATCTTACTCTCTTGTCCCATTGGTATTCCAATCTGTATTTTTAAAAATAAATAAATAAAATTGAACCTAGAAGTGATATTTATGGATTGTTGTGAGATGTATTTTTGACCAAATTTCTGTCGTTTTAAAAAAATTCAACTTGCATGATATGATAGTGATGACTATTGTTTTGGGTAACTTTCTTATTTTTCATTGATTTGAGTTGATTCATGTTTTTTGGGGTTTTCTTTTAAGAATTGTTGCCACCTCTTATACTTAGTGCATGTGGTTTTTACAAAAATATTGATGAGTATAATTGTTTTATTTTGTATAGAAATTTAGTGTTGAAGAATGTGAAGTCCACCGCGCACTGCTGTCAGACAATCCCTTGGACCAGCTTTGTATTGCTTATCATCTCATCTTGGACAACCAGTCCATCCATGACAAAGGTTTGTGAAGGATAATACTTTTCAACAGAAGTTTTTTTGTTTTTTTTTAATTGTTTGTTTGCTTCGCTTGCCTGTTTTTAGTATGGTAAAAATTATTTTACACTTGACATTCAACAGTACTTAATATCTAAGGTAACTAATGGTTTTATTTCTCGATTTGTTATCTATCATAAATAATTCCTGAAAAAAAATTGATTTGGACATATTTGTGTACATATCTCAAAAACACATCATGAAAACATGAGTTTCTGTTTCAATTGAATTCACAGCTTCTACTGAGTTTGAAGATTTCTACTTGGCATCTAGTCCTCCACCTGACGCATTCAATCTGGTGAGTATTGTGGTCAGGAAACTCAACGGCGGCTTCCAGTCGGTCTATAGTTGCAATAATGCCTTCAATGATTGGGTTGAGGATTGGGGGAAGTAGGCTTAGCCAAACGAACCTACTACTATTGCTGTCAGGGCATTTTCAAGTTTTGGAAGGTATATAATGGTATTTTTGAATTTTTTTTATTTGTACCATTCTTTTCCTCTTCATATTTTTTCTTTGTTTTCAGCTTGTCTTTTACAAATGTAATGGAAGTTGGTCATTTATAGATCTGAAGATAATGGTTTAGAACAACAAAAATAAAATGGATGGTATGGAGTCAATTTTTGTGAAAATGTTCTTATCAGGAATTTAAAAAATGTTTTGGTTTGTTCAGTAGTCTATCATGTATTTCTTGTCCTTACTGGGACAGAAAAATGTGAATGAATATATGAAACTAGATATATGGTCCTGGTATTGAATAATAGGCAACGGATCGTTGTGAACAAGGAATACTTGTTAGACTTCTAATGGACAGTTTCTACATTTTCTGTCCAAATAAGGACAAGAAATACATGTTAGACTGTAGTAAAATTGTTGTCTCTTTATTTTGTATTATGAATGTTTATGTCTTTCTCCCAGGCATCGAGTCCCATGAGGCCTCCTCATCCAGAACGCATGCCTGGTGAGAAAATATATTTATATCTATCATACATTATCTGAATTGTGTAATAGGTTTGTGCAGAGACAAATGGTCAATTGGTTTGGGATTTGAAAAAAATCCTTATCCTCCTCATGTCATTAACTTAGCATCTTAGCAGTTTGAATAATCTTAGCTTTTTTAGAGATGCAGGACTCAAATTACATAGGGCGACAACACATTCTATGTTTATACATTTTGTTCCTGCAGATTATCATGAATGAAATTCTTCACTCTTTCTGTCTTAAAAAATGGAGAAAAAGTATTTAAAATCAATCTAGTAATTGACAAAAATAGTAAATTGAAAATTGTTTCTGTAAAGATTCATTTATAACTAAAGGGGAAGTGTAAATTGTGTTTATTAACAGTTTATTAATTAAGATCTTGAAGTCATATGTCATGACAGGTTTTTTTGTTAGTTTGTATGAAAAGTGCTGGATAATTAATTGAACAAAGTATTGAGATCAATTCAGTTATGGGGGAAACTTTTGGTGATGAAAATTACTTAAGTGCTTGATTTAAGTTCTTTTAGATCATGAGATTTAGCTAGCCTTAAACCTTTCATTGCTAAGGTTATTTCTCAAACTATTAACTAGATACATCACAATCTTCAAGATTTGCCAGATCTTGTACCAGATAAATCCAATTTCATTGGACTGGCATATGTCAGTCGACTAAAATGTGTGTTATCTGGTATAAGAACACGTCAATTTTGAACAATATGCTTACTCTGTTAGGTAGAATCTGACTTCGCTGTGAAAGGGTTAAGAAGTGCTAATTAATATTTTTTTTATTTTTCAGAAATAAAGCATGTGAATCACACACTAGATCCACTGGTTGACAACAAAAACAGTATTCTAGCAAAGAAGGCAAAATGGCACCTTGGTATGTTTATTGGCAGCATCATTTGCAAAACTGTAAAATGCAAATAGATGAGGGGGGAAAGTACTTTACCAAAGTTAAAATTTTTCTGCTTAATAGTTTTACAAAGCGGCCAACCACTCTGATAAAATGAGGAGTGGTCAGATTTGGCAATCAGAAGGATAAGGGGAGAAATGTTTAATAGCCAGTGAATCAGTTATAGATGCAACTTTCAACTGTTTATAGATATGTAGGGAGGGTCACGTCCCAGGATTTAGATTTTTTGACAAGCGAGTTAAAACAAGGAATAGACAAATAGAGACCATATGAGGATAGAAATCTCAATCTAGATTAGATTTTATGATAGTCCATTCATACTGCCATTTTGGGTCATGAGCGTAGTAAGCATTAGGTTGAAGCTCTTTGAAAGGTTGGCCGCTATGGTTTTAACTTTGTTTTGAACATTATAACCCTACTGTAATGAGAATTCGAATTGTCAGTCATTTGTTTGGTTTTTTAAAATTTTAAGATGTATCATTTTTGAGAGAGGGAATTTCCGTATGTCCTATAAATCTGCCAACCTTTGAAGATAGGCAGAACAACAATTCCTTTTAAATGGAAACTAATTGCAAGAGTTGGAAAAATTTACATGCACAGATTTGAATGTGCCAGATGATTGCACTCTTGTTTGTTAGTAAAGAAAAAACATATGTGTATTTGATTGCAAAATAGTAGTGGTAGTCATGGATTTGGATTACAAGCTAAAAAAATGAGAAGACTGCGTTGTTACATTATCATATTATTGACAAAGTACTACATTTTTTTATCTCTATTTTGTATTTTTCAACAGGTATTCGATCTCAAAGCAAACCCCAAGATATTATGCATGAAGTTTACCGAGCCATGAAAACCTTGAACTATGTGAGTTTAATTTGGTTCAGAATGAAGGTTGTCTTGTATGGTACCTTTTTTTCTTATTTATATTTCACAGGGTCTCATTTCTGATGTACTTCCAATTACTTTCCTGCCAAATTCAACTTTGAAAGATTTTCATGTTTATTCACTCAGGCGAATTGCTGACTAATTAAAATGGGCAAATTATTATTAGAAGTCACATCTCAATTAGGTCTGTCCAGGAAAATTTTGTCACTTGGAATCAAACACTGAGGGAGATACTAGCAGTTAGTTTTATTAGCAGATTATTATTCCCTACACATAGCTACAGCTTTGATCTTTCTATAATTTTTTGTCTCTAAGAATCGTGTAAAAGAATTATTAGTGTTTATGTTGCCATCCAATAATGCCACAGCCTTTAAATCATATGTGATGAATTAATTTGAAACTGAAATTATTTTTCTCCATGTAAAACTTTTTTTATTTCAGGAGTGGAAAATTATGAACCAATACCACGTACGTGTCAGAAGAAAAAATCCTGTCATTGGAAGATTTGTGAGTCATGCTTTTCAAATTCTATATTTCAGGCTTTTTATATATTTGTTTTTTTTTCCCACCCCATATTACAGCAGCAAGTAATGAGAAGCTTTTGAAGCTATTGTTGACATAAGGGGTAGTTAGTTAAGGACTATTCAAATTTATTTTTATTTTTCAGGATATTTTTTTATATCTCTAGCACCTCTGATAAGGCTTACAAAAATATTTCCTTGGCATCAAACTTTATATTTTTCATCTTATGAAATGATCCAGCTCGTTAGACTTTACTCTCCTCTATTTTATTCTTTTAGGCAGTATTGCTTATGTGTTGTTTTTTGTTTGTTTGTTTTTTTCCTTCAAAATTAGACTCGTCTAAGTCTTCAGTTGTACCAAGTTGACCAAAAGAGTTACCTGTTGGACTTTAAGAGCCTGAATAATTGCACTGAGCCTTCAGAGATGAGCCCTCCTGCCATTGCCGACGCTGCGGCAGGCCTTGGTTCTTCTCTGTCCATTGACGACCGCATGGACACGGATGAAGAGAATTTAGGCCAGTCCCATCAGACTTTGGAATTTTTTGAAATGTGTGCTGATCTCATTTGTGTGTTGTCCCGGTAGAACAGGGTACCTTGTTGTACAACTTCAAACTTCACGTGATGCACATGAAGCTTTGGAAGCGATGGACTGATTGGTGATGACAGTGGTGATGAGGATCTGTGTATGGATTGGGTTTTTGGAATTGATAATCCTGATGTAAGATCATTTTTGTTTTGCAAAGTTTATAGAAATGTATTCCTATTTTTCTCAGTCTTGAAATGTTGACATCTTGTATTGTGTGGTTTTATGTGACTGCTGTCAAGGATCAAGTGTTCTTAAGCACATTTCCACATAATACAAAAGTTCGAAAGTTTTCAGCATCATCTTTGGTGTGAAATTGAGGATTCCCTCTGGTATTGGACTGTAGGAAATGGTTACTGTACTTTCTTTATGGACTTTCCCTTATGTGGTAAAGTGTGGTCTGAATGGCACATTCTGTTGTTACTCATACTTGTTTGTTGATATGTGGATGTTAATTGTTATTTTAGACAAATAATGTCTAATTCCTCTTTGTTGATGGCAGAAACATTTTGTAACAGGCTCTTTTTCCATTGTTACAACCTCTTTGGTGTGTGGATATCTGTTTGAATGAAATATTACTGAAGCAAACGTGACTAAAAAGTGATTGTAGACATTAAACAAACAGAAATAATGACATAGCATATAGAATATCAAAAAGTTTGCTGCTCAGGTATTTTTGGCCTTAGGTATTTTGTTTATGTATGAAGGTATTTTGATAAATATCTTTCATTTTGTTTTTGGTACTACTTCCTGTTTTGGTTCTTTTCAATGGCTGTGCTTTGTATATTTTTCAAACTCAATTGTTTGTCTAAGTTTCTTCATTTTGTAGTTTTTTATTACTACTTCTTCTACTACCCACCATGTTTGCCATTTTTACTTCTCATCTGTCAGTGTAAACACCCCATGCTCTTTTTCAACAAAAAAAATATTGTTCGGTTTCTTACAAAAAATTTTTTTATTTGATAAAATATTGAGATATGTGGTCTGCTTTTCCAATTTTTTCTTAGTGAAATTCTCTACTGTTCTTCAGTCACTCGGATTCGGAGCAAAATAAAAAAGAAGGTTGTGATTTAGAATCCAATGTTGGAATTTGTAGCAGTTTTATCTCTAGTCACACATATTTGAAAGAGCTTATAAATCATTGTAATGAGGGTGCTGAAATTAGCTTGGTTCTGCATTATTATTTTTTCTTCTCTCTTGTTGTAGCTTTATGATTTTAGTGTTATGTTGTCACTCTTGCTCCTGCCACAAACAGAATGAGCTATTATCAAAAACATTTTATTTAGGAATATTTGACACTTAAGCTTGGAAAAACATTAAATGTTGCCCATTTAAGGAATTTTGAAGGAAGACTTACATGGGATTTCCTCCCAGGCTCTAAAGCCAGCGGTATTGGTTTGCTTCACTATGACTCTCTATGATGCCTCTCTGTCTCTATGTTAACAAAAGCATTGCTTGACTCTGTTTCTCTAGTTTTGTTTGAGATGAAGGGTAGGAGACACTCTTTGATTGACTTTGGTGAAAGTAGAGAGCGATTTGAATTGGGGAACAAGTTACTAGTAACACAATTAATGCTTTTGATGTGATGAAATTGTATAGGAGTTAATAATGGGGTCGGTGATGATTGTATTTACTTTCTGATTCCATTGTTTAAACTGTTCTGATTTTCTTCCTTTTTTTGTAAAGACGGTTCTTGATAGTTTCAAATCTTTGGTGGAGTTATTGACATTGCAGTCCTTTTTAAAAAAATGTGAATATACCTAATTTGATCATTGGGTAGGTATTTTTTTTTGTGACTGAATAATGAATGATTAACACTGAATTAATTAAAGGCATAAAGGGGTGAATTGTTTTATATTGTATAAACTGTTCTATATACTGGAGACAATATAACATGGTATGTAAAATGACTTTGGTGTACTCTAGATTTTCATGTACTGGCTCTTAATGATATTTGATCATTTTCCAATTTATTTTTGATAGTCTGTTGATGGCTTTCAACACTTTCAAATACATGCTTTCTTGTTATTTGCAACTAGAAATATAATTGTCCTGAAACCAAAAAAAACTAAAGAAAAAAGAAATGCAATTTCTTATCTGGATGATTTGTTCATCATGCATACCCATATATTGAAGGAGAATGATTAAAATTTGCAATCTCAAAATCTGTTCAGTATTTATTTTTTCAGTCTTCCTTTTCTCAAAGTTGCATCCTCGTTAAAGATGAATTGAATGAATGATTTTTGCTTTTCTGAAAAGCCTGGTGCATACATGCAGTAACTTGCCAGCTGTGCTCGTTAAAACATGTAATGACTTAGATACCGTGGTTGAAAGTTGGTATCAAGAACAAAACATGGTATCAGCTATAACGTTTTGTAAATTGACAGACCAGGTTGCTGTGGCAGGTCCCAGGTTTGAATTAACTCTCCAACTTTCTATGGCTTTGGTGAAAGTGGTTTGCGGATATCCTTCATTGCTCCTTTTTCTGTTTTTTACTCAGTTTCTTTCTTATAGTGGGTGGTTGGAAGGCGCCTCTGATGGACGCTACCTCTGTTTCTTCTCTTTTGGCTTTACCTATCATCTTACTTTTTTTCCCCACAACTTACAAGAACTTATATGCTCCCTTATAGACACACAGCTATTTTGTATATGTATTTATTTAGCTTAGTCTTGGTCCTACCTGTCGTCCTAACATACTTATGGTCATCCCTCATGTTTTACTCTGGGGTACCTAGCTATAGGGTCACTTTCTTTCTAGAAGGACTAAGTACTTTGGTACCCAAAGGATGGTAGTATATTCAGGGTCTTTTTGGACGAGAGTGCATTATGTGGGAGGTAGCTGTCATTTGATTGCGTGACTGTCTCACCTTTGTGTTTGTCAGAGTGGATTTTATTTTTAAATTGTACAATATCTCCTTATCACCTTTTTTTAGAGTTATTTTTTGTTGTTGTAAATCATCTGTAAATCATTTGTTAAATGTTCCTGGCAGGGTCAAAGTCTGGCTGCTCTTTTAACTAGCCTATCATCTTACTTAACCCTGGGCGCTTATATGACCATGTCATTTGCAAGCGCTCTAAAACCCCAAATAAACAAAAATAATCTTTTTTCAGCACTCTCTCAATCAACTGTTCCATAAAAATCATACTTACACACACAGCTTGATTGTATCTGCTTAATCAGTCTTGGTCCTGTCTGTCATCCTAACAAACTTATTGTCATCCCCCATGTTTTACACTGGTTTTGTTTGTTTATTGAGAGTTTTAGGGCACTTGCAACTGCTATGGTCATATAAGCGCCCAGAGGAAAGTAAGATGATAGGC
>JAUEKZ010143034.1:0-10048 GCA_031471865.1 Melibe leonina | reverse complement strand
AAACTCATATTAAGACCTCTCTCTCTCTCTCTCTCTCTCTCTCTCTCTCTCTCTCTCTCTCTCTCTGACACACAAACAAGCACAAAGCAAAACACAACCCCCCCCCCCCCCCCCCCCCACAAAAAAAACGAATGAACACAGCTACGGTAGGTACGTTTGATGCTGAGAAGAAATGCTCAGATCAGAAGACATGAGTGTAAATAATGTTCACGTGGCGTTGGTAGGCGATTAGCCACATAATAATAACACACTACATCCGTGGCTATCATTATGTTGTAAACTTCACGGTAAAAAAAGGGTCACACCGTGAGTATCTCACAGACAAGAAGGAGCATTTATAGACGTATTATTTTTACATATTTATCTCAAACCTGGCCACTTATCCAATAGACGAATGGAGCAGATTACCATCTAGTCTCTAGTAACAACTAAACTCTTGCCAACGAGCATGCATGTATTTTTTTTAAAGTGAACATACCGCAAATTTCTATTATTCGAAGTACGTATTCTGTCTGAAATACAATGAACACAGAACACGACATGAGGTTTCTTTCTTGTCACTGAATACAAGCACAAACACACAAAAACGCAAGATGGAAAAAGAACTCCTTGTATCTCTACTTCTTCTCCTTACCAAAATGAACGCAATGTCAAGTCATCATCCAGCATGAGGTGCACAGTGTCTTTGTTGCTGCTCTAGATGCAGCAGTTGTAGTTGTAGTACAGTACCTGACAAACGGTAACGACACAGCCTCGATGCCTATATCCCCCTCTAACACAAAGGAGAGAGATATTTAAACACAGTGCACTGGAGACAACTTCACTGTGTAAACTAATAACGTAAACGGTATACACAGTGTACAACCCGGGCTGACGTCGGTCTTTTGATACGGATTTTGATAGAACACAGCTGCTGTTGTTAAAATAGATACTACATACTACGTTAGTCAGTCCGTTAGCTGGTTGGATGTGCTTCACGACTCAATGGTTCTGAAAGAGAACAACGTTACAGGACAGATAGAAATTTACAGACCAGGCATCTGTGTGCGGTTATGATAATGATATCAATAAAGCAGCGGTTGGTCCCATTTGTCCGGAATCCGGTAATTCTCGGTATCTATTTTCTACAGTTATATTCGAATACCGCAGGGTAACTTTAACTTTATTTATAGATCAGGTTTTTATCACTTGTAACTTGTTTCGCAGGGAACAAAAATAGTCTAAGGATATTCTCTGTGACAGAACATGCCTGATAAGCAGCGACTCATATCAATAAATCTGAAATGTATGTTTGAATAAGGTTCATCTCCTAATACTAATACCGAAGTCCGTTATCAACTTCCAAAATCCGTGTCTCCAAATTTTAGGTTCTTTTAATCATAAACCAATAACCAGGACCGCCATCAAAATACGAAATATCAAGTCTACTGGTACTGGAACATTAAAAATACAACCAGTGCATTTACAACAGTTATGTGCTATTTTCTTAAGAAAGTTTTCATTATTTCAAACCTGCATTTTTTCTTTCCTTTTTTATTACATTAACATAATAAAATGAAAGGGAATAAAACACAACACGTTTTTATCATAATAATAGTGAAAACCCAATTTCATTTCTCCCTCTTGACATTTGGCAGTCTCCCCCCTCGCTCACCCCAACATTTTTTTCACCGTGTTCTATTTCTTAAAAACAAAATACAACTTTCTTTCGACACTTGACAATTACCCCCCCCCCCCCCCCAGTCATTTCCCCTATTGACAGTGACAGGAAACATACGCCCAGGCGTGTAGCCTGTTAGGCGTGGAAGAACGCACCGTATTTGCAATTTTAATTCTCTGAATACATAATAAGAACAGAGTGGGTTTTCAGTCAAGAAAGGTACCTTAACTATGTACATACAAACGGATAAATGTGTAGTATGGCGGTGAAATTGTGATAGTAAGTAAAACGCGTGGGCGCTTTCTCCCGTGGTTGCTTTCAACACAACCATCAGAACAGCGTATACTAATATGCATCATCACGCATTTACATACTATCGCAGACAGACAAAAGACAAACACACAATATCAATCAATCCATCGCCACACATGCCCATTGTTACCGTACTTGCCGTTGAAGCGTCTCTTTCAACTGAGAGACAGATTAACGTTTTACAGTCTAGTGACGGACAGTTATGTTTTTATGCGTCCGGTTTGAACAAAGCATGGATCGTGATGAATTAGTAGATAATATGATAACACACAATACAGTGAGAGTCGATCCTTTCCCGCCTCAAGCTCTCCGACCTGTCCTACCCCTCACTAAAAGTACAAAAAAGTAAGACATCTAAAGCCTATGAGCCGGGGCTTATCCCTGATTCTAAAACGTGAAACAGACAAGCTGTAACAATGATTGCCACCCTCTGACTAGGACACTGGTATACTGCAAAATAATTTCCGAACCCAGAGGGTGGGTCGGTATACCTTTACCACCTAGGTGAGGCGAGGTAAATGGAATAAACATCTTTCTCAGGGAAAACATGAGGTGTCGCTGGTTGAAATGGAACCCGTACGCTTCCCTGGGCTCCGTCGTCGTCGCTACCAGTTCGGTCACCGCGCCTCCCCAAACCAAAAGCCCTATGAAATCGCGCACGGGCATAATTCTGCTTGTTCATTAGAATAAGAGCATGAACTGTTAAAAGTAGTTGACAAAAATAATAACTGAAGTTCTTTCCCCTTTAATTTATTTATAGACTGTAGAAAAAAAAAACCCAGAAAAAACCCATAGTTTTAATTATGGCATATCATTATCATTAATTATATAATATGTTCTACTTTATTAATTCAGTGTGGATTCTCAGGAGCGTATCATGCAAGGTGGCGCTCTGATGCTAAACACTGAGTAAGAGCCTTTGACTTTTTAATTAAAGCAATATCCACTCTTCATTTAAATTGTGCCACATACTGGAGTGTGCGATCCTACATAGACGTGCGTATTAAATATCATATTATCATCATCGAGGCTGATGTTCCCCGCCTGACACTTCAGCACTGATAAGCTAGGCGTAACAGAAGATGAATTAAAATTCAGAAGACGTCAACTTGGAATCGAGGCGCCATCAGGGCATCAGACCCAGGGTACACACCGCACGGCACGTGTTGCCACGCCACGTAGTATAGTATAATCTCTGCGCGCCACCTGTATTGATCCCAAGGGCGTGACAGCTCAAGCCCTATTGACATGCATGGGAACGGTATGGTCAAAAAGTATTCAATTATACATAACTCAGCGACGGCAACGAACGGGGGTTTTCACTAGACAAGTCAATACATCAGAATAGCCTTGGTGGAAGTACCAACCCCTGTGTGCTGCCTACTCTACTTTGCGTGCCTGGGGAGGATAACCGGAGGGGATTGACCTGCCGATGAACCCCAAGGTGAGCAGTGAGCACTAAGCATGTGCTGCCTTACTATTACAACTACACAACGATAGATGTGTAAGAGTAGGCTGAGAGGACGATCAATACCCAGGATCACACTATTCCTATCATCCACCTACTGCTATTCCCAGGATGCTGCCCTATCAATTCATTAACACAATAGTACCGAATATGCGGGACAGGAAGGCTGAACGTTATGAGGAAACAACGACGCAAGAAAAGATGCAATTATGAGCTTTAACCCTTTCACTGCTAGGGACACCAAAATCTCCAAGATCCCACTGTTCTTAATAGAGATCAATCAGATTTCAGTGAACGGAAAAATGCAAAAGCTTGACATTCAGGCTTTTGGCATAATATGTCAGTTCACTGAAATCTGATTCATCTGGTGTAAGAAAACTTACATTTTAAAGAATTTTGCATAGTTCTGTTGGGTTAGAATCAAACCTCGCTGTGAAAGGGTTAACATAGAGATCCAAATGTTCACACCAGCTGTTTTATCCCAACGATTCATTGTCGAAGAGTGCTTGTGAATTTAATTTAAGCATTTTCCGCACATGTGTTTACTGTGACAGCTAACAGAACTAGATATATGCAAATATGCAGAAATAAAAACGGAATAAGGGGCAAACATGGAAAAGATTACATATTATGTGTCTGAACAACGCGACTGAGCAGAAGAGAGGTGAGAATGCGTTGAAATGGGTTAGTCTCTTTTAAATAGTATAGGAGAGAAAGGGGAAGGAGAGGAGTGGAGAAAGAGAGAGAGAGAGAGAGAGAGCGAGAGAGAGAGAGAGAAAGAGAAAGAAAGAGAGAGAAAGAGAGAGAGAGAGATAAAGCAAGAAAGAGAGAGAGAGAGGAGAGAGAGAGAAAGAGAGAGAGAGACAGAGAGAGAGAGAGAGAGAGAGAGAGAGAGAGAGAGAGAGAGGAGTTAGGAAAGCTGCCTGCGTGTACTTTTAAAGGATCCAATTCGATACTCTAACAAATTATGTAATCGTTATTTGAAAATCCACTTCAACTTGTCGGAAGATTAAAAAATGTGTGCGGTAAGAATCTCCAACGGAAAAAACAAACCAGGATGTATTCCCTTGAACTCTAACTTCAAAGACCTCATAGAAGCATTTTATTCTTTCAAATAAAAATAACTTTAGGCCTAAAATCCCGGTCATCATTAAAAATCGGAAAGTAAGGTCGAACGAAATGGCCGTGACATAAAAACAGCCCTGCTAATATCCCCAGGTGGCAGGCACTACAGGTGAGTTTGTCACCCTACACCACACTTATACACCTTCAACTTCAAGTAATTAACTCACCATCCACGGATCACTGACACTGTTGTGATTGGACATGGTTGGCATTTCAGCATCCCATCGAGGTGACGTCAAATCTGACCCGTTGAATGGCTTGTTGCAACGGGGTGACGTCAATAATTCCGTCCCGTTGATTGGCTGATGTGACCGATGTGACAATGCTTCGCTGCGGTGGTGATCCCAAGGCCACACCCGGGGGAAATTGGCTGTGGAGTTGATGTTGACGTTGGCAGCATTGTCAAGTAACAAGGGCATTCGGAGCTCAGCCATATTGCCGCCGCCGCTGTGGTCACCGGGCCAATTGTCCACGTCCTGAGACGTGTCCAGTGAGTGGAGGTCCATCACTGCGTACGGCTTGATGCCCGTCAGAACGGGCGACGGAAGGGCATGGTTCCGGTACTCCAACATAGGTACCTCCTCCATTAAACAAGGCATCTGAGTCACGATTAGACAAACGAGGAGCTGGCTGCGTCTCTCTCTTTTTTGTTTGTTTGTTTTTGTTATACAAGTTAAATTGTCAAACTGTTTATGAGATAATTACTATTAACTATGATAATGATCTCATCACAAATGTTTCTGTAAAGGCGAAGGGTAAATTCCAATCAATGGGAAAAAGTGTTGTGATTTTCTCACAGATAGTCAATTGTATTTCTTATTATTAGTCCTGAGAGAAAAATAGGAATGGTTTTATAATCTTGAGTTTGATGGATTTTAAAATATGTAAGCCTCTTTTAAGCGTATAACAAAATAAGTTACAAATTGCAGAAGAGAATAATGTAGAGTGGTATTATTAAAACCAAGTGTCTTTATTAGCTGCATAGCTGGGCCGATAAATAAGTGAAAACACTAGATTGAATTGTAAGCTTTCACAATGGTTAAATAACACTAATAGGAAACTCATAACATTTATACGATAATTCATTTTGCATAAAGTTACTGATGTCTTGACCTCTCGCTACGGATGCTGATAGATGGCTGGACGATCGAGCAGAATAATACATCTCATGTGTAGACAAGGAAATCAATGGAGAAGTCCCGAACTAGTCTTAGTCTTACTTATCCCCTATCTTTAAAATTTTAATGACACTTAACTAGCCTAAATCAAGTGCCCGCCTAACCACTATCGAGATCCGTAGTACCTCTGATAATATCGACGACGGCCTAACGACTAACAACCGTCTGGTAGAAGTAGTCTGACACAGGGGACCCCTGTCGCCTATTGTCACTTATCTCCCCCTTTCAGTTTTTCAAGTCCTACCTGGACTGTTTAACGGGGCCAGTTTTATTGACGCCGAACACGACGAGACAAGCCGGTGGATTGAAATAAGACACTATTCGATCAAGTCTTTACGAGGGCCAGTTTTATACGAGATGCCGTAACAACCGCGGACGAGAGAATGCGAAACTCGATACTCCAAACGGTCGCCCAACTCTCCATACCTCGCCGCTGTGGTCGACAGATTAGACAGGGCCAATAAAAAAATCAGAAATAAAATCTCGCTGCCTACGGATTTTATGAAACGAACGAGCCTTGGCCATTCTGTGTCTTTGTGAAAGAATAGTGTGACGAAGATTATATCCCAATAAAGTTTTCTATTTTCATCTCAACAAAACAAGCTCCCGGGGGTGACCTCCCGGGGCCAAGTACACAGACCCGGGGGATCGGATCACTCGACACGAGCTCTCTTGGGTGGTGAAACCAGATTAAAAATAAGCCGTCAGCTTTGTTTTCCATTTTATTGAATTGAGATTAAAAAGATTTAGAGAAGTCTATGACTTTATCTTTGAGAGAGGCTTGAAATTGGATTGATAAACAGAAAACAACATTAAATATCAGGGAAAATGTTACTTTGATAAATGTAACGAGCATTTTAAAAAGGGAATTAAGAAAAAAAGATATGGCAAAACCCAAAGAAACGGTAATACAATGATGCCCCCCTCCACACACACACACACATACACACAAAGAAAACAAAACCTAACAAAAACAATGAATAGAATAACCGTGTAAATCCCTATTGGCAGATTTATCGATTCGAGTCGGACACCAACATCGCTCGTCGGTACTTGAGGCTGACAAATCAAATCCGATAAATGAGATTCGGATACAACTCTACACATATTGATTTTCAGAAATCCTTGTTTACCTTTCTCAAAAATCGATTTAAGGCGGAGATCTATACAGTTATCTAGCTACGGCCAGCGGGTAGGAGATGGAGGGAGATTAATATCGGTTTCGATTCTTAAATGTCTTTCCTTTCATTACGCAAATACTTTTTTTCCTTTTTTTTTCAATTCCCATTTCTTTTTTTGCTTCATGCAGTTAAGGACATTGGGGGGAAGAATTACAAATATTTATCATTTTTACCTATTTTCATAAATCTTCCTCCTCATTACCCTTACCACCACCACCTGACATCACCACCACCACCATCATCATTTCTATTACACTCGCGTGAATTAAAGAGAGTTAACAGTATCATCAGAAGCCGTATCAATAGCAACATCCTCATCCTACACTCAAGAACCGGAAAGCAAACACTTGAACCATCGATCTTGTTCATTTGTACCTTGTTAACGGCATTATGAGACCAACGTGAATGTTGTGTTCATGGCCACAAAAAAAAAGAGATAAGGAATCAATTTCCAATTTGCTGTAAGTGGTTACCATTTACAATGAATAGCATAGCCATCACCGGCTGTCATTATCATTATTATTAATCATTACTAATTTGATCATTATTGCTATTACTATAGACATCTAATAAGTACTATTGTTATCATTAGTACTAATGCTTTCTTATCCTTTTTGACGTTTTCACAACAATTTTGAATTCTTGTTCTAGAGTGAACCACATCAGTAATTGATGAGCTTACAGTCGGTCGAGATACTATTGAGGGTATCGAATCTGCCAAGTCACAGACACATTAGTATTAAAAGTTTCCCTTTTCAAAGTAGAAATTTACACAAACAAATAAACAGAATGTCGCTGTAAAACTTATTTTTAAAATATGAAATTGTTGCAATTAATTTTCAGTGAAAGTACAAGACTGACTAATGGGGATTTCAAATTCGATGGATTGAAATCATTTCATAATTCACCATACGTTAACGGAAGACAAATGGATCATTTTACAGAGAGAGAGAGAGGCTGCATCGTACATTACATCGTACTTTATCCAAGACCATCAAACAAACACAATTAGAAGTTTAAAAAAAGTTGATGTCATCAATACTTGAGTAATAACATACACACAGGCCTACAGAGAATAGTTTCCTCTTGTTCACACAATTTACACCAAGTCACACAAGCTTTGAATTCACACAAACATCCTCGACAACGAATAAGGCAGGCATCGTATTACTACTAC
Organism: Melibe leonina; assembly: GCA_031471865.1. Lineage (NCBI taxonomy): Eukaryota > Metazoa > Mollusca > Gastropoda > Nudibranchia > Dendronotidae > Melibe > Melibe leonina. The sequence continues at coordinate 1,947 of JAUEKZ010143034.1, read as the reverse complement.
AACCAGCGACACAAGGACAAACAGATGTCATTTATTCTAGAAGTGCATGGGCGTGCGATGTTTAAAAACATGTACCGACTCCGCCTACACTCACATACAATAACTATCTACAACTACTGTACTGCACCTTGGACAACCTAAACCGGCAGTCATAATAACAACACACACACGACGTAGAGTACGGGGGCGACAAGCCATGGCCATCAGAATGGTGAGACAAGTTGAGAAATCCAAGACTTCTTCGCTAACGAGAAGGGGGGAGAGAGAGGGCTACGCTTACACACAGCTGCAGGTAAGGTAAAAGCCGGTGGTAGGTACGACAAGCAGTTGAAGCAGGCAGGCAGGGCACATCGATGACTGAGAAGGCCCAGCCCACCTCGTCTCCTCTCGTCGTTTCCTCGGCTTGAGAGACGCGCGACTTGAGTTGTGACCGGCGACGTGCGTCTTGCATGGCACAGAGCCAGGAAGGGTCCCTACTTGGCCAAGTGTACACAGTCAAGCAAGTCAGCGCAAAGTAAAGACAAGCAAAACAAAACTGAAAGGTGGACGGACGGATCTGTGGAGTGTGAAGGTGCCTTGACCTACTCTGACTATTACCAGTACTGTAACACAAGACAAGAGACTGATAGCAAGGATAATGAGATAAACCCCCTGCCTCGTCTACTATACTATCTACACTAGCTATCTGGGGTTCGTAGCTGGGTTTTCCCCGTGTCTGTAGGTTTGACCGCTGGTCTTGGGTTGTCCCATGGCCTTCATCTTGGAGTGAAAGCCTCGGTTGTCCAGAAGCTTGGCTTGTTTAAATGAATACAGACACGTCTGTTTATTTACATGTCCAGGTCTTCCCCAAACGATGTTTTGTTATCTCTGGGACATTGTCACTTATGGTATTGACTTTCTTCCGTTTGCAGAACAAGGATTGTAATTATAGATTATGTAGGTAAAAACAAGGAAGATAGAAAGAAGCGTAAAAGCTGTGACAGTACTTGGGGAAGTCGATGTCGGATTGTGGATTCAAACATGCAATGGTAACCTCGCCTGTCAAATAGACCTAGATAGATAGATAGTTGGATGGATGGATCGATAGCCAGATATATTGATAGATAGATATATTAGATAGATAGAAACATAGATATATAGATATTTTGGATATTTATAAATAGACGAATGCATAGGAGGATGACAAAGATAATCCACTTATTATTCATGAATGGGAAAATGAAAACTGGATGGATAGGTGGATGAATGAATGAACAAGAAGAACACATGAAAATGACAGAACAGTTAACTGCTGCAGAGAAGGTCAATAGAGAGACGTTCAGCCTGACACGCATAAAAATGCCCCCATAACCATAACTGACCGGCTATAAATCTAGGTTGGGATCTATCATCTTGATAACGCCTGTATCCTACCATTATCCATATCCTACCTTAACACCATCTGCACAAACATGACGAAAATATTTGTCACATACATAATAAGATGAGTAGGTATTATGAATACTATGATGACACATAGTTTGGTAGAGAAGTGGCGAAATGCGGGGGTGGATTCGAGGTCGACAGAGAAGGTTGGCTAAGCTGCCTGTCAAAACTTCATCAAACCCCATAGGTAGCCAAGGGGGATACAATACGGGACAGGCTTGGTCATCTTGGTCACCTGGTCATCGTCACGACATACACTTCAAACCCCCCCCCCCCCCTCCTCCCCGCCCTACTCCTTGTCCCCCACCTGTACCCTCGTATACAATGAAGTGGGGAGCAAGCACTAGAAATCACAAGAAATTAGTCAAAACTGGAAATAATGTGTAGTGCAGAAATGAGACAAAGCCAAAGAAAGCAGAAAAATGAACAGAAAAACAGAAAATGTACTCGAGCGGGATCGACCCCCCCCCCTTCATCCAACTACGCCCACCCTCGACTCTTCACTTCGCAGAACCCACGTCT
>JAUEKZ010142926.1:0-15004 GCA_031471865.1 Melibe leonina | reverse complement strand
GAGAGAGAGAGAGAGAGAGAGAGAGAGAGAGAGAGAGAGGGGGGGGGGAGAGAGTTGTGAGGCCAGTGTATTTAACATTCCAATCCCATGTGAAAGATAATGAGTTGTAAGTTGATCTTTCAGAAACCTTGTTATGTTGATTATTACAGGGAATACCCTACAGACACATGTAAAGGTCAGAAGATTGATTATCATTATCATACTCGCTACCATGTTTTTGAGTCAATAGAGACTTGAAATTTTCAGACGATTTTAAAAAGGTTTAAATATGTGGACTTCAATATTTGGTTTATTAAAAATTATATAAGAGAAAATATCAATCAATCATTGTTTTGAAAAAAATCCATTTAGTGAGTGTTTCAACACAAGAAAGAGGAAAAAGAAAATACATAATTTTTAACTTTAAACACCTATCTAAAGTGAAAACTCTATGACAAATACTTCTGACCATTACCCATGCTATACTAATAACAGAAGTTAAGCAGGATACAACAAAAAGACCAAGACAAAAATAAAAAAATAATCCTTGCAAAAACCCCTTAACAGAACCAAAAAAAGCCCACAACAATGACAGACATACACAAGTGACAAGCAAAGCATTTACTTTAATTCCAATGTTGTCAACTTCTCTATTACTCTATAACTTTCAGGGTAAATAAATCTCTCATAAAATTTCGAGGAAATTATAAATATTATGAACAAAAATAAACTATTATCTTATCTTGAAACAAAAAACCCCCCGAAAAAACAAACAAACAAAAAAACCCATAATAGTAAATAGATGCATTGATCAAACAAACACAAGCAAATAAGGAAGAAATCATAAGCGAAATGCTGGAAGCGCATTGGTAAAAGCTAGTCTGAAGGGGTATCTTCGCTCAAATCTGGTTCTAATCTGTTTCATAAAGTGGTACCTGCTGACAAAATAATACGGGGGTTAAATCATTCATTTCATACAACTAGAACAGAAGGACCTTCACAAATATATCTAAGATAGAATAATATACTTTTTAGTACATCAATGTTTAAAAGAGAATGATACTCTACAGAAATAAAAGAATCCACACACAAAAAAACGTAGAAACTACAGAGTATGAGCCAGGGTACATAAAGAAAACAATTATTTTTTTGTTGATAATTATGAGTACCAAAGAAAAAAAACCAAACCAACAACTTAAGGGTGAGAGTATGAAAGGATAGAAAAAAATGGATGCAAGAATTTTCACACTTGGTATTAAAATACAAGAAAAGATGATGTACCATGACATCTTTTTATAACAAAATGCTGTAAGTCATGCGAAGATCACAAAAATAATATGGAGATTTTTTAGAAAGGAAATGAAATAAGAGAACAGGCCTGCAAAACGGATAAGTGATTTGTACAAGATAAAAACAAAATGAACCGATTAAAATCTACAATTCTATGCACTCTTTCATCACAAGAAATGACTTAGAAGAATAACTTTAAATGCATAAATTTAATGAACAGAATGACGTCAGTTATAGCTACCCTGCATCTTATAAAATTAGGAGTGAAAACAACAGGAAGATTCTGGATTAGCCACATGCCCTTCAATCTAAAAAAAAATCAGGAAGATTCTTAGTTACCCACTTGCCCTCCAAATCTAAAATAATAAATGATAACAACAACAAAAAACAGTGGGAATTTGAGAAAGCATACAGTTTTATTCTCAAAAACCAACAAAATTGGCAAAAGGAATCTTTCATTTGTCTTGCTGTTGTTCATTAAACTCCAGTCCCCAAGATGATTATCAGGATTAGAGTGCTTTTTACAACTTAGGTCATATCAGCACTTACCAGGTAGAATTATTAAAACCAAAAGATTTACTAACACAAATATTCTGTTCAAGATTCTTTATTTTCAGATTTTCTTATAGGCCCTATTCAGTGATAATATTCTTCCATGTGGAAACAACTTAGATATAATGGGTGTTAGTGTTAATTTTCTACAAAACAACAAATATATTTCTTTGAATTAAAAAAAAAAGAAAAAAGAAGAGACAAATACAAAGGCAGCTAGACCAGTATGTCTCAGTTGTTAACTTGGACGAATATTTAAAAATTAAAACTGGGTGCAGTTAAAACATTATTTCAGACAAATCTCCAAGACAAAACACAGGGATATGAAATAATGCCAGCCTGTCAGTTAAGTTATTTGAAACACTGATGTATTTTAATGACAGATAAAATAAATGTAAAGCTAAAAAAAAGGAGGAAAAAATAAAGCTGGTATAGAGCAACTTGTGTTGGGTCCCCAAAGGACAACTCAAAACATGTAGCCAATGCAGAGCATGCAGCACCACCCAATTTATCCTTTCTATTCGCTTTCATGCTGTCAATATGCTTCCCTTATTTATTATCAAAGGTGCAACACAGCAAAAGAAAGAAAAAAGTGATTAATGATAATAGAAAATTTAAAAAAACAGAAAGGAAATTAAAATAATAAAAATTCATAACAACAATTCAGTTTCAAAATCTAAATAGATCTTGTTCACTGCAATTAAACTGTATGTATTTCAAGAATTCAGCTTTGAATAGAAAAAATGGGCTTGTTCAAAGCACGCTACATAAGCCCTGACCCATATTACAGAACAGCCATAGCCTTTATAACCAAATCATTTCATGATTGGTCAAATGAGTATTGGAAGAAGTACGATGAAATTGAAAAAGAGGCTACATTATCATTCACATCAACTCGTGGACATTTACGGCTTGGGGAGGAGGAATGGCAAGGGTGTGAAATGGAGACTGCATATCTAAGGATCTGTGTATACATACTCAAAGTTCCATCCATGATCAGGAGAAATCCTCTCCATAACATCGATTCTGCCCCCTGCACAACTGCTGACGGGGCGATTCCAGCAGTCTCTTACTCGTCTATATAAGTTTCTGTTGTAAAACCCCTCCCAGCTCATAAAGAGAGGCACAAAGCCCTGGGTAGTGAGGGAATCACAAGGAATTAAAGTATAGTTTTTAGGAGAAAGACATGATTACAAATATAAAAATTACAAGGTCTTGTAGATAGCTTCCTTCCTTTGGGATTCATGACGCTTTCCTTCAAATGAAAAACGAAAGGGGTCTCTCACATTTACATAAGCATTACATATTTAAGAGACAATTAAATCATATGTAAAGCATTTTCAAGAGATATAATATAAATATCCTTGATATGACCTGCAAGCAAAAAGTCTGAGACGAGTCTGAAACAAAAAGCACTTAAAATTGTTGTTAGGGCTTTAAGTGGAGCATGACTCCAAGCAAAGCTGTGCTATGAATTTCCAAATTTTTTATGAGTTATTCAAAAGCATAGGGTACACTGCTACATCCTTCAATATCCTGTTAACAAAAATGAAAAACTGACAATACAACAAGAGCTGATATGGGCTGAGAAAATCAAAACAGCAAAGAATATTCTTGCTGTCAATGTCAATAATTGGGAACTTTGTTAAAAAAAGGTGCACCAAGCGAGCTTGATGGGAAAAACAAGAGGACGTCAAAATATCAAACCACAACCTTATATATAAAAAGAAAACATTGAATATTTTATGTCAATATTTTTTTCAAACAGAGAAAAATCAAGAACTTGTTTTTTAAAAAAGGGAGAAAATTGATTAACAAAGAACTTCTGAAAATAAGTAAAATAATTAACAGAAAACTTCTAAACAAAAGAAGTAAAATTTCACAAATAAGATAAAAAAAGGGATGGGATTTGGGACAGACTAGGCTTTGTAATGCAATTTTCAGTCACATCCTCAAAAAGGATAGTACAAGAGAACACTTTACACTCATGCCATGCACATCCAGTCAGATAATCACAGGTATGAGAATACAACAAACACAAGCAGCTTACAAAATAAAGGAAGAACTAACACACCTGATGCTATACAAGTAAATTACTACGGACAAAAAGACACACAAAATAAGCACTCATTCAAAATTAGATTTTAGATGTCTAGGTCGTAGACAGCTTAAAATTATTATCATATCACACATTTACAACAATCTTTTCAGTTTAACAAGACACCAATTCAGTTGGAAAGATAGAAACACACTAAAGATTCACTCATTACACACCATAGACTGACCGATTAACATGACAAGAGTAACAGCTTGACCCAAGAAGAGAGAATAGTGCAAAGACACAGGGTTAGGGTATTGTGTTTTTTGTAGGTACATACTCAAAACTCCAACCATGGTCGTATGATTTGCGATCCATGATCGTGATCTTAGTACCAGGTTCACTGCAAACCACCCGATTCCAGCAGTCCCGAATTCTTCTGTAAACATTTCGCGTGTAAAAACTTTCCCAGCTCTGATACAAAGGGACAAACCCCTGGGAAAGGAAAAGAAAATTATTTGAGGGAGGCAAAACTAAATCAATAACTACGCCTTAGTCTAGCCAAATATGAAAAAGGGAATACAAAAATAATTTATAACCAATAATAAGCATTATAAACTAAGTCTATTGAAAAATGAGGGGGAAAAATCCTCTAAAACAACTGCCAGGGAAGGCCATTGGAAATTCGTAAAACGTCTTATCCACAAAAATTGTGACAGGTGACATAAAATTAAGCAGTTACATAATCACAGATTTGGTTCTATAGATTTATCCAAAAAATTATGATTACTACGTCAAAGAGTCTCAGCTCTTAAGAGCAGAAGTCTGACACGCTATATAGAATACTGCATCATCTCTCATTATTCTTAAATATCCAACCACAAACATTAACTTCCTGGATGTGATTCATTAATGCAAGGTTACTGTACAATGAACAAGAGGACAAAAGAGAGATAATTTGTAAAAGACATAAAATTGGGAGGGTACAAAACAAACACACCTAACACACAAAAAGTTGAACTCATGCAGAAATTTTCAACCAGCAGTTCTACTAGTAAACATTTTTAAAATAACAGTAGCAGTCATGAATATATAGCCAACACAGACTCACAAACTAAGTGAATGAAGCCTAACAAATGACAAAACAAAAACCTCTTTTCAATCTTACAGTTTCAAAACTTCTATTTTCAGACATCATAGGTTGCTTAAGTCTTCTACCTCTGAATATTTTTTAAACATTGCGCTCACACCTACAAATCGAATGAAAAGAAGAAATTTAAGGCCTACTTTTAAATTTATAGGTAACTTCATGTATGTGGTAAGAACTGCTTTGGTAAAGACATACTGGGAAAATACAGAACCCTACAGCAGTTTAATAGTTGAAGAGTGACAGCAACTTCCAAAAGATAGAGATATCGCTTCAGTAAAGAAGACCTCACTTTTTAACATTTTTTTGGGGAAAGAGCAGTAGAGAACGAAATTTCATAAAAGCCATCCTATTTGGCTCTCTTAACGGCAATTTTACTTTTATGAGTTCGGAGAAGAACTCCTGCATATTTCCTTTTCTGAAAGTAGTAACACAGTTTTAGAGCAATCATATAATCTACAAGTATGATTCTTCACTCACAGATTTAAATGCAAAGAGCAAAAAACCAATTGGAAAAAATGTGCTCAATAACTATTTATCCATTTCAATAGCCTAAGAAAAAAGGAAATTTATAAAATAACTGATTTATAGGAGTCGTAACGGTGATATTCCTGTAGATCCATCAGAGAGAAAGAAAATAGAAAGTAGAGAAAAGAGTACTGAAGCGAGCCATACAGTAAGCATGTCAGTTGCACTACAGTACGTATCTAGTAGGAATAGTGTAATTCTAAATGACAACAAAATTAAAATCCTGAAACTTTTTCTCCACGCTAGAAACGCTAAATTAATATCAATTGATAGAAGTATTGCCAGTATGTTTTGTTAAGATGTAAGAGAAATGACAAGATGATAAGTAATCTGCCCAACTTTTTTTTTTTGCCTAAAGCATATTTCCAAACATTTCATAAATGATTAGAACATATTGAAACTTCGCTCTCAAAGTATTGATGAAAATCAATATGTAATGCGTCTCACTTTTGAGCAAACATAGGTGCATGTCAAATTCACATTGATTTATTTATGATTAAATTATCATAGAGAAAATTCTCAAATGCTGCAACGCATTTAACTTTAAAAATCCAGTAATAGCAGCCTAAAAATTATTTTAAAAATTGAAAAAAAAAAAGCAAAAGCAAAGAAACATTGATCACAAGACTGGTTGATTCCCTTTTTTCTTTATCTCAAAATGTCATTTCTCCTTTCTATTCCAAAGACTGTGGCTAAGAAGTAAAATGAGATCCATTTATACGATGAAAAATGCATCTTTAATCCTCATGCTTGACAAACTCAGTGTGAAGCCATAAAGTCTATTTTCATCCAATTATCATATAGCCAGAGTTGATTTTTTTAAACGAAAAATCCTAAAATCAATGAAACTTTCACTCAGTGAAATCTCAACACCATACAGTAAGAAGATAGACCACAAATATTCCCATATATTTTTCATATGCATCTGCCCTTTGAAACAATGCAACAGCTGATTTTGCTGTCTAACAAGCAAAGCTCAATGACAACAAAAGCAGTTACATGAGGTCATTTATCACGCAGTTCCTGAAAAAGTAAAACAATTGAATGAAATGACCTGAGAGAGATACTCAAATATGAATGTTAGTAAATCATCATTTCGGTCCACTAAATTCACAGAAAAAGGAAAAAAGCAACTTTGGAGCTTGTGTATAAAAAGTGCTTTCATGCGACAAATGAAAAGCATCTATGAGAAAAATCTACACTTTTTATGACATATTCTTCCTATCACACTTCAATTTTCGAAGAAAAAAAATTCTGTGTGATATGCTTTTAAAAAACACCTTTCTCCAATAGTGACTGGACTGTTTGTTTTTTTTACTCTCAAAGCCAAAAAATTTGCACCTTTTTCAAACAGATGCACCATAAATATATCTTCAAAATCTAACGACTTCATAATTAAGAACTCACTCTATATGAGCTACATCACAGTACAATGATTGAACTGATTATATTCCCTCCCTAGTTCATTTATCATCCACCTTTGTCTACCTAGAGGAGAAATTCATTTTTATACATTATACTATTAGAATAAGAGATACTCAACGGGCTGTCCCAAAACAAAGGTGAAACAAGTCATTACTTGGAAAGTGTCATCTAGATAATGATGACCTTTTTATACAATGAACTCACATATAGACTGTGTGACAAAGGCAATGAAAGTAATGAAAGACTGCAAAATATGGAAGGACTTAGTAAACAATGCTGCAAAGCATAGCACTTGATAATGATGATGATGACTCACACTCTCTATATTTTATTTTCAATATGAAAGAAGATTAAACATTTTTATGAAAGAAGATTAACCATTATAGGGAACCGCCAAGAACCTAAGCAGCTACCAACCTGTATCCCTCACAAGAACATACAACCATTTTGAGGAATTCAAAATCCCAACGAGTCAGCAACATGGATTTCGAGCCCATCATTCATGTGTGTCAATAAGTATTCACAAAGAATGACATCATGAAACAGTATGATATAGGCAACCAAATCAATATGGTAATTCTGGACTTCAGAAAGGCGTTTATTACTGTGCCTCACAAAAATCTTCTACACAAATTGGAGCACTATGGCATCAAAGGAAATTTGCTGAACTGGATAAAATAATTCTTGACAGAAAGATTTTAAGAAGCAGCCGTTTTATGGTGAACCCTCATAACCCTGCAAAGAAAGAGTCTGGAGTGCCTCTGGGTGCCCCTTTCTATGCCATGTAAATGATCTTCCTTGAGATATTGAAGAGTTAGTTTTGTCCTCCTGCTAGACACTCAGTTATTATCTTCAGTAGCTTGGACAGTTTTGTTCATTTAATTTGTACACAATGCATACACCTTTGTGACCAATTTCACTTGAGACAAAGGTAATGTGAAGATACCTATTCTAAGCTAACACATACAATTGCTTCAGAGTGCTTGAGTATTGAACTGAGAGGCTCACCTTGTGCCAGCAGACCAAATTTCAGAGCCAAACACCCCAACAAGACGCATGTAACCGGTTATTGTAATCATCCCTACTGCATCCCTTGTGCAAGACTGACTTCTTAACTAGAGAGACTGAACCAACTGACAGCTGAACATAGCAACCCAACTCATTTATGCAATTACCCCTCTTATCTCCGAGAGCATCTGCACGCCTAACAACGGCTAAGTTAGCCACATGAAGATTCACAACAGTATATGAACAAAAAACTGCCAATAGAATCGCCTCAATCAGTGGCTTAAGATTCTATAGAAAAAAATGAACAAACCTCTTTCCTTTTATTTTATTTCCTTAAATAAAACTTCATTGTTGTAAACTAGAATTCATTTACTTCGTCGATCATTCCTTGGTCTGATTAAAACGCTGTCTCATTAGGGATCTGAATCTGGGATAGATTAAAAGTAGGAAAGGTTTGCCTTCAGCATGTTTGGATTCGAGCCTAGGGGAAACAGAACTACATGTCGCCAATTATTCCTCCAAATACACCTGATGGGGATGCCACTAGAAATAACCCTCCTACTGTACTGCCTATTACAATTAGGTATGAAGAAAACTGCCAACAAACTAACAACTTATGTCTCCCTTGGGTCACAATAGCCCATCAATATATCTTTCGAAATGCCTCTGACAAACTATCATGCCTTGCATCTTATGAAATTTTGTCAGTTGCTTTGGACAGCAAGCTGGAACTTTACAGCACCAAAACTCTTCTTGCACAATTCAATGAGTTATCATTGATATCACCTTAATTTTGGGAGCCCTTGTAATAATTGTGTAGCTAAACTTGAGGGATTGCAACAGGAATCAAAGTTCTGTTACATAGTAAAGGATGGAATTTGTAATATAATCAATCCATAATCAAACTTCTAATCGACAGAGTACCCTTGCCCAAATTTCAGTCATCTTAAACATTACAAAGTGATTATAAAACATTTTATCATTTGAATAGAAAAACTCTGAGAAAACAGCCAAATCCTGAACAAACAAAAATAATTGAATTAAAAGGGGTAATCTGTTACTAAGTCACTCCCATTTGTACAGGAAAGTATATCTACACCATGTTATATTCACAACCTCCTGATGGCAATAACTTCTCGTTGAATTTTAATGAGAAGCTAAAACAGAGCCAAAAGAAAAAATGTGACTAATTCAAAGAAGCAACACCAAAATTGTCTTGTTCCTAAATACCATCAAAGGCTACACAGTTGGCTGTTCACCTGCTTGCTTTTTCTGTCCAACATTTCTTTTCTGGCTCTGTGATTGGTTATGTTTGGCTGCAGGGATGCATCACATCTCGCATTGCCTTATTTGTAACAAGAGATAAAGCTGGGCCCCGATATTGCATGACACTGTATTATAAGGTGGAAAACAATGATAGAAAGGAAAAGCAGAATAATGAGGATCAAATTCAATGTTCAAAGATGGTTTCAGCACAGATCAACGGTCTCTCTCTGAAGATATTGTTGATATCCATTAACAAAAGGAAAATGAAGCAAAAATAATCTTTACATACATGTATTGACCTTTTCCTTCAAGATAAACTTTGACAAAAATCTGATAAATGTTAGATGTAGTAAGATGCACTTTTCGACTGACAAAGTGTCACAAAGACATCTAGTTCATGATGCAAAGTCAAGAGCTGATGTTCCCTTTACATCATAAGCTAGTACTAGATAAGATTACAAAGATCCTCCAGTTAATCTCACTAATCACATTTACTGTTAGCAGAGTCAAATACTTGAAGATAAAGGTTCTTGATAGGTTGTTTCATGATAAATGCCCTTTTAAACACATTTTAATCCATATCAAGGCCGCAGCCCTCAGACAAGTTAACATGCTGCCACACAGACAGGTATATCTTAGCACTGTTTCCATAATACTGAGTGCCTGACAAGCTTCTAAATTGCCGATTTTTATGTCTGGGGTATAAAGCCAGCAGGATTCTGAAACTTTGACCAACCTGTTCCAAAGCAGGTGCTCTGCGTATTGGGTTATGGCACCAAAATAGATCAAACTAATTACAAAATCATACTGTAAACTGAGACCGTATGTTATTTTGATTAAATAAAATAGTTAATGTCACAAGACCTAATGAGTCTGAATTCGTCAAACTGGGAAAAAGACAAAAAAAGGGACAAATCTCCTCAAACACTTGCATATAAGTGTTTCTTAAAGTCCATTCTTTAGCCAAAGCTAAATAAAATTAGTACTTCAATTACTTGGGAAGGGGATAGTGCAGTTTGCTTGTTATACCCATTGCTTAGATATTTCAAATTCATATTTTTGACTCATTAGGTCTTATCTCATTGCAGAAATAACGTAAAATAATCAACATTTTTAGCTGGTAAGAGAAAGTGTTAACTGATTTTTAAATCTGAAAATATCGATATATCATTATCAAGTCCTTCAGCATCATTGCACTATGCAGAAATTTAAGAGGTCTTATGCTGGGCTCATGCAGCGATCACAAAGAAAAAGTTAACTTAAGAAAATACACTAGAATGAAAATTTGCATTAAGATTGGAACCCCTTGTTCATGACTAGATAAAACTACTGAACTTTTTTATCCCCTCCTACCACTTTACTTGCTTACATTATAAATGTTTCATACTGTAAACAAGTCTTGTGGTTTTGATTAAATTTATATAACTAGTTTTTGTGTGGTCTGTTTCAGTGTTCTTGGCAAAATCTTTTAAATCAATGCATAACAGGCAATTCAACTTAATCAAAATTAAAAAATTTAAACATGTCATTGAAAAATATGTACCTCCATTTTCGGTTCTGTGCAGCTTTTGTCTTTTTCAATTCCATAAGCCCTGAGCAAATCCCGAATCTGACCAATGACAACTAAGAGGGCATAGCCGAGATACGTCAGTATAGCAAGGAGTAGAGGAGTTTCTTCAAAGGATTCATAAAAATCTGTTTTCCAATTTGCAGCCTAGGAAAAAACATAATAAAAGTTTAATATAAACAAATGGTAAAAAATATTAACAAAAAACAATGTTTAAACTTGCACACCCTGACCTGGAGGCGTAGGGGCCAAATTGGTAGCAATGTAGCATCCAGTGGGGTGGAAAACGGAGTGTGCCAAAGGACAAGACCAACATATTGCTTTTGCAATTGGGTGGGCATTGGGCATTTTCAATCCACAGGTGGATGACATGCTCAGAAATATAGATTTGACACTGTTTGCAACAAATCAAAATATGTGAGACTCTCTGGTTCTAGGTGATATCATGGTCATATCCTGAATTTTTGGAGTCTTCAGCAATTGATGAGACTCTGTTTTCTGTACATATATGTTCATTTAACTGATGTTAGCAGGTTTAATGTGTCCCACAGAGAAGGCAGGAAGAGAGTCGCTAAGCAAAAGGGTTGACATTATGCCAAAACAAGTGTTGTTAAAGGTAATACGCAACAGATGAAAAAGCATATGTACTCTTTTTTTTAAATCAAAATGCATCCCTCCACGTATTGAAGAACAGAAGGACTGCCATAGTGTAGCATCTTGACCAAGTAATCACGCCAATTGTCGTTATGACTTTTCCGTCGCATCACGACCTCCAGGTGCTCCAGAAAAATAATGAACATGCAAATACTACAATGTAACCCCTGGATAGTGACACCCTTGAATAACGACAACCCCTAGATAAGACCTCTTGACCTACGGTCCCAATTTTTTTGGTATATATTATTATTAACAATTGAACCACTGATTAACGACACCCCTGGATAACGACATAATTTTCTGGTCCCAGGCGATGTCGTTATCCAAAGGTTCCACTGTATTTGCATCAAGATGGTGGTAATTAAACTACAGAACTTCCAACTTAACGCATTGACCACAACATTCATCTAAAATTTCCCTAAACACACAATTTTAAAATGACATTGATGTCCAATTTAGAAAAATCATAAAATAAAGACTGCAAAAAATTCCGCAAATATTCCTTATGACCCTCATCAGGTCTATAAATGGGTTCGGATTTAGGCCTTTGGTAGACACAAAATGAAAATAAGCATTAAAATGACACATTTTTCTCATATATTTTCTTTTCATTGAAAAGCCAACGTTTATCATAAACTTAAATGATATGATGCTATTTGATTTTCAATTTATCTAACAAAACTCTTTGAGAAATATATGAGGTTCTTGACATTTTGTAACAGCCTTTGAAAATTGCCCTTTTAGAGGAATGCTTGATGTGGCAGGATTCCCTAACCTCTTTTCTCATAATTTTTCGGAAAATCAACTGAAACACCCTATTCACCCACCCACCAAACAAAATGAAACAAATATAACCTGTCTAGAAACGTATGCATAAGTGCTTTTAGGTTGTGGGGCACTTACGTTGATCTAGTAAAAGGGGCGATCGCTATGGGTCAAGCAACAAGTAAATACTTTAGCCTGAGTGTTAAGAAACATACGTGCTTGTAGCCTCTCCCATAAAAGAAAATAAAGCAACCTGTCCCTTTTATATAGACGTAGACTAGTCTAGAACTATGAAACAGTTGCAGACAAAAAAACTTGTCCTAAGTCAAGACAGAGAGACCCTTCCTGTATCCAGTTACTAAACCATCCAACCCTCATGACACCCTTACCTTAGAGCAGGGAATTCACTCATTCACCAGCTACATTACAAGAGAGGTGAGAAAATATTCTCAAAGTCCCTATATGGTCAAACAGGATAAAATTACACCCTCTATACCCCAATACACCAAATGTAGCAAATTAGACATCCCCGTGTCAAAACTGTTATCACACACCACACAGGGTATTGATAACCTCAAAATCAAAGCTCAAATGATCGACCGATCTTTCGTAATTGACAAGTTAGACTAGGTCTAGATGGGTCTACCAACTCACCGTTTCATGCTTCCCGTTAGTTCCATTTTTCTTTACTCCATTCTTGTGTCCATTCCGATAAATATGATTAGATCCCTCATTCTTTTGATCAGGACCTCTAAATTTCAATGTTTCGTCATGACTGATGTTGTTACCCCTCCCTGTCGCCATCTTGTTTCAATTCCGACTCTGTTACTATTTAGATCACTCGTCTGTTCCTGTTCGCGATATCCTAGTTTGGCACAATTGCCAGATACGACGAGTAAGAGTTAACAAATGACACAGATATTTTCTCTAAATTACAACATCAAAGTCCATGAATAAAAAAAATACATAGAAATCATATCTAATTTTCAAAATTATTTATTGAACAGTAGAGCTAAGAGATTCTTAACATTGAGTAAGAAATACAATGTAAAATTATATATCGGGTGTAACTTATCTACCCTAGCGTTCTGATCCAAATCAAGAAACACTATCACAGTTTATTAAACACTTTTATAGAAATGTCCTCTCACTTCATTTCCAAAATCTACTAGAAGCAAAGATACGATCAGGATGAGTTTTAGACCAGTTGTCAAGACACAATTCGGTTCCTTACTCCCACTCTTAGACTATGCTCCCACTAAAGATATATATCTGCTTCCCGTTTCATAATAAGTAAGGACAAGTTAACCACCAATCTGGTCAGTCCTTATCTTTCCTTGCACGGGATAATATGTAACCTTCGACCTTGTCTATGACAACAAGTTTCATTGGTTCAGAGGCGTGACAGTTCGACTAAAACAAGGCCACAACTCATACCTGAGTGTGTTGCCTGTCACAATGTCACAGTGTGTGACTGAAGCTAAAAAAAGAGTAAAAAGCAAGACATTACCTATCTACAACCCAAGGCTTAGCTCCACCGTTATGGGTCACTGGCCTGCTAATGAACAATAACCAATGGCCATTACTTAATCGACCTCATTGATTATGTCTTACGGTATTGCGCCCTACTGTCTAATGACATTATAATGGAACACGCTGAACTTCCGTATCTACCTATAGTTATAGACAAACAGTGTAATCTCATCTATTTGGGTTCTTCTGTCCTTCGCAACACAGCATTACATTTGTGTCATGCATAAGTTTTCTCATTAATACTAATATTTTCAGCGGGTAAACTTTATTTGCAGGGGTTGTGGTGTCTATTCACTTTAAGCAATATATTTATAATGATACTGATACCAACTACCACCACCGTCGTTGTCGTCGCCTCCGCTGCCTTTTACAGCCCTTGTCATGATTACATAGATAGACCAACGGCCTATCCAGAGTGTGACAACCATTTTCATTTGTCCGCTTCACGCTACAAAAACCGGGATAAGCTCCGGGCCCATGGGCCATAAAGCTCTTAAGGACTTCCGATGAAAAAAAAAGGATTACATAGATATGATTAAAAGCTGGATTTCCTATGTGTTGTTATAGATTTAGTATTTTCTTTGATTTGTTTTCTTGTTACAATTTTTTTTTTTTTTTTTGCTTATTGTAATGGAGGGAAACTGTTTAAGAATTACATATCTAATAATACAACCGCTTAAGTTTCATGGTTGATAGTCCTGTCATGCCTTCCTGTCAACCCATTAACCCACACACTTGCATTCCATGCAGATAACCCAAGACAAGTTTTTACTTAACCAGCAGGGATGCCCCCACTCAATGCTGCTGTACGCCTCTTCGCCGTGAATACATTTGACCATTTGTTTTCAATCGTACGTTCTATAAACTTCAATGTTACAACTGGTCTGGATCTTTTCTTATCTCATCATATCTTAACCCTTTCAATGCTAAAGACACCAAAATACCGTATTGAATTTCAGGCTTTTGGCATAATATGTCAGTTCATTGCAATCTGATTTATCTGGTATAAGAACACGTAAATTTCAATTATTTGCAAACTCCAGTTGGATCGCTGTGAAAGGGTTAAAGCTTGTGTGTGTGCGTGTGCGCGCCCGCGTGTGTATGAGTTAGTGTGTGTATGAGTATGAAGTGAGTGCATATATGCGATAAGAGAGAGAGAGAGAGAGAGTTAGATATATATATGTATGTATGTATGTATGTATGTATGTATGTATGTATGTATGTATGTATGTATGTATGTATGTATGTA